>JAQFYC010001330.1:0-35936 GCA_034694165.1 Tomocerus mixtus | reverse complement strand
CAACCACCAGCACTGAAATAACTAAGTCCCTACGTTCTTCGGGGTTGACTTCTTTAAGGTACCTCATAGATATTGGGAATGACCACGGACAGAGATATAGTAATATGAAGTAATATATCAGTCAGTACATACCACCTAATATTAACGTAAGAAAGTAGCTTATTTAGCTACTTTGGATTTTCTTCTGTTCATTCAGCATTTCCGTATCTAAAATTACTTATATTTTTGTATCACTTTAGTGAAATACATACAGCATTTATCCACACTGACTGAAACCTCCCTTCATGCTCATGGTTCATTCATGGTTTCGTTTTGGGGAGTGAGACCACATAGATATCTACATAGTATTTTACATCACTCTACTATTGTTGCTACTACTGTAATAAAAGTGTCATGTACAACGTAACCCTAACCGAGTAAGCAGAGAAGTGAGGAAAGAAAGTAACAATTAGACCTTTCATTTTGGTTTGGGTGGTCGTCCGTGGTGCACTTATTCTGTACGTTTACAGTTTAGTAGGCATTTACAGTTTACCTTCATTGGTCATGTTAAATTTGACTTAACTAATTTCCTTAACTCCATTCAGTAAGTTAGTTGTGCTGCGATTGTGAAGTTGAGGTGGGCTCTATGTATCATCTATGAAGAGAACTGTTATTATTTGCAGAGAGTAATAGTATCAGTATTAAGGAATTAGGGATAATTGGGACCATTCCCTAAAAATATTTGTGTTAAAAAACTATTAGATACCTGAACACTAAAAATGGAATCTTTATACTACGGTGGTGTAAGTTCTTGTGCTTATAACAAAAGTCCAAGTACCACCAATCTAGTATGTGACGCGAGCCAGTTCGGTGGCTATGACGGATGGTCTTACAACAACGGGTTTCCGAATTATTCTCACAGTGAATTTGAGTCATCTTCACAATACGATAATGTTCGTCATAACTTCACAGAGAAGAATAATAACCTCTACTCTGCAAAAACACTGGGTTTGAATGAAACAAAAAATATCGCTGAAAATCTTCCAGTTCAAGAAACGTCTAGTAGGGTGACACATTATTCTACTGAAGAAAATTATGAGCAAACTGTCATGAGCGATGTTTCTGTCTCAAGCGATGATGGCCAAGTGACCGGCTACAATGACCATAATTTCGATATGGATTACAATGAAGATAATGCAGGTAAAAGTTCAGGTGTAATGAAATATTTTGCACATTCTGATTTAGCTATTTGTACTAGTTGATAGTTATACACACATTAAGTAGTCTACATAGTTTACAAGTTTACGAATTATATTGTAATTGTTATATAGCTAGGTATATATATGTACTAGTAGAATATGTACTATAGCTTACAATGTATTAATTCTTTCTCAGCACACCTTTTACCATTGCATTGTGTAAACAGGTATAAATGCATAAAAACAGATACCATTATATTCTAGATCTAAAGAGCGAATGCTTCAGAGAATATTGAAAAATAAAGATCAGTGTGTACATAGTAGTAGTACTAGCGATACTATCGAATTTCCGTTTTCAATCCAGGTTAGACAATCTCACGTTGCCCATGACCATCAACATATGAAATTTTTCGGTGGCCACATTTTTTATTTATCTATGATGTATAGCGAACTATTGACAGTATGTGGTACACAGCTACAGATATCATAGTCACAGCGCACCTGTTTACATTATATTGCGTCTTTACGGTATTTCAGATGGCAAGTCAAGAAAAGAGAGGACAGCTTTCACCAAACAACAAATACGTGAACTGGAAAGAGAGTTTACACATTCTAATTACTTGACACGTTTGCGACGTTACGAAATTGCTGTGGCTTTGGATCTGACCGAAAGACAAGTATGTAGCTTATATAACATAAAATTACATCAAAAAACTTTTGGATGCATTTATATCGAAATCTAAAGTTTGCTGGGTATAGTAATGCTAAATCTTGTAAATATAGATGCATTTCGTTTGTGTTTAAGGTGAAAGTTTGGTTCCAGAATCGACGCATGAAATGGAAACGCACAAAGGGACCAGCACCACACTCTAACAAATCCACTAAATCTCATGGATCATAGTCACTCGTACATACAACATACAAGGGCATACACTAAATTCATAGATAAATGTGTTCTACTGTATCACTAATTACACTATACTCTAAAAGTTCGGCAACATGAATATCATAGCTAATTACAGATACTATTTAATTAATATTTGCATTATTGTCACTGATTGTACTAAGTTCGTATGTAGCATGTAGTGAAAGCCTAAACTGAATAACATAATTATTGTAACCAAAAGCTAACTTCTGAAATATTATTAACGACCGAATGTTGCAAATTATTGCATAATTGGATAGTAAAGAAGTAAGTTAGTACATAAATATGTACATTATGACTTATTGTGTTACATAACTGATTGTGAGTGAGTTGTAAGTACGGATACCTTAGTTATTACTTATCAATTACATAGTTTTTGGATTATAATACAAAGATATGCAAACATTATTTTCATGTAATTGTCATTGAATCCAGCTTTTGAGTGTTGAAACTTGGCTTCGAACTATTTAAATTGAAGTACGAAAGTTAATTCTTTTCGAAACACAGCGTTTTATCAACTTTGCCATCTTTTCGAATCTGAGACAACTGTAAATGGATATAATCAAGGAATAAGTACACATAATGTTACACTTCCAGTATCTCTGTGTCATAGAAATGTAGACAAGATGATACACTGCATCGCTAGAAGGGCTATGAAGTATTTGCCGAGACTGGTTTAGGCTGAACTGCTCGGTTATCATTGATAACCGAGCAGTTCAGTCTATGTGCTTTACGATAACTTATCATGCATCAATTTGGACCAAAAATCCCAGAAATGTATCCCCCCCAGATGATATAAATGTGTTTCTTCCCATGGAAACATTATTTCCGTATATATACCTTATCTAACATCCATGCATCCGGCATCCCTTTGGAATTTGGAACGGATTGCTCAAAGAATACTGACACTTGTAATTTGTAGGCGATTTGTTTGTTGTTACATTATTATTTCGGAAATCTCAATCAAACCGCATATATATTTACAACACGTAAAGCAAGACACTAATTTTCACATGCAAGAGAGCCATATAGAATTATATAGAGCATTTAGTATACTCTTACTGGGAAAGATCTTGCTACATAAAATATCTCCAGAATGAGTAGGTTCGAGTTAGTTGGTATGAGTGACTGCATTTGGCTGGCCAAAGCAGAAAAAATAGCAGACGAAATTGTTGCCAGCAATCCGACATTGGAGTTTCACAAGCAGATGATGGATCGATTCAATTGGATAGTACGCACGCAGTTTAACTCATCATCTCTTCATTTACGATACTTTTCTATAAGCTATGTGCCCATATAATAAGAAAGTTGATTTACAGCAATTTTTTTGAAACTCTAATCCAGGATTTCATAGAAAAGATGAAAAGAGTACGTAACTGGGATATTAAACGCTCTCCTGTCATTTATGAAGTTTTAGTCGAGCTTGATGGGAAATTGCATTTAATTGGAGATATCGATGATTTCTGTGAATTTGCAATGATAAATTTTGGAATATTTTGCGACCCTCCGTTACCAACTTTAATGGATACAGTCAGCATTAACAGAGCTGTAAAATACTTCAACCACTTTACGCATTTAGCATTGGCTTCCATATAGGATAATGCTTTACATATAGTGGCACTTCTATAGGTGGAAAAATAAACAGCTCTAGAAGTGTTATCACAATTTAAACACTAACGATAAGTGTTAGATACAAATAGTAATTTCCTTAGTGTAGGAATTATGTACGTTTCATATAAATACTTAATCAACAGAATTTCGGACGTGGATTTGAAGGACAAGACAGGGGCCCAGATTCTTCGATCTTTAACTTATCTATAATTAACGCTCCAATCCAGACGCTGGAGCACGTGCTATGCCAACTACTTTCTCCAGTCTCAATGGTTCCACCAGGACTACTCTTTAATATCCGAATCTACGATGAAGTAACTCCGAGTCGAATGCTGGATGGATTAATAATGGAATTGGTTGATTTAGCCTCGCCAAATCTTTTCAAAGCCACCATAACAACATCTCTTCCCATGCTATTTTATCAGTGCAATTTACTACTGCACATGGAAGATTTGAGTTGTAAACCGGAGGAAGAGTCTAAAGATTGGCTTACTCGAGTGGAAACGTCCGTTATCAAATATTTCACAGCACTGAGCAAAGGAAAATCCATTAAAAATTGCCGAGTTATTATAGGAGGTGAAGGTCCACAATGCTACATTGCAGAGGTAGCTGGATATTTATATTCATTCTACTTTGGTAAACATATACGTATCTCACATAAGGTGTAGCACCCCAGTCGAAACTCAATGAAATAAAAATAAGTACAGGAGATGCGAGATGTAGAAAATTTTCTGGAAGGAAACTTCTCCAAGAGATAAATTTTAAATATTTATAACGATGAGCTACCTTAGATGTAAAATTTAGCTTATAAGTGACTACAAACGGCTATCAGTATTAGGCATATTGAAAGATTTAAGGTATAACAAGTGTCTTATACATATACTATAAGGATTGTGCCCAAAAAGTATGTACAAAGATAATATTCTAATTGCATCGCGTACTACCTACGTTCTACCCGTAGGTAAATAATTTAAACATTTGACCACTGAAGTGAGGGAGAGCGTAGGTGGTATGTTTGTTGTATGTAAATAGTTGTGCCCATATTTACCTTCAACATACAATATCCTATTTGCATAGTTGTCTAATGTTTAATGTGTAATTGCGTCTGTTTTCCTAGAACAGAGTAGGATGTAGTGTATATGTAAAGGATTATAATTACTTTTAATGAAATTATGCATTATTATCTATCAGATTTTCCGCAAGATTGTTCCTTATCACAAAGTAAGCTACGGTCAAGTTGTAACTACAGGGCAATATATTGTGCAGCAAGCGAAGTGTGAAATTTCAAAATTAACAGGCGTTCCTGCGGGCTGTATCAACCGAATTTATGCATGGGGATGGCCTGGCTTGACAGGCGCTTATATAGAAGTTCTTGATGGAGTTTCCAAAGGAATATCAGCGGTTCGTGGACCGGGTGTTGAACTGCCACTAGCTGAAGTTGCAACCAATTGCGATAAACTGTACAATGAGTTCTCGAATAACTTTCTCGAGTTACAGGTAAAGAAATGAATGTAGAATATTCTTTGAAACTCTGTTATAGCTCATTAAGAAATATGTTACTTCTAAGTTTCTATTAATATTCCATGATATATTTCCAAAATAGCGTGCTCGATTGGGAAGAACCGTTCGATTGACTTCAAATAGTATGGTAATGGCAGATAGCATCGTGAATACGATTCAACTTTGGCTGAAGATGGACTCAACACTCGGAAACAATTTTTCGGAGGATAATAAAAGATATTCGGCTTATCCAATTTGCGACTCCATCAGTCTGGATTCAGATAGTCCAGCAGATAGTTGTGCCATCCCGTCGCCTGTAATTTCCCTCGGAGTTCAATGTTGCTGTAAGTACAGATAGAGACAGAAATGTATTGCGTGGGTCACCCACTTTGCTGTACCAGTATAATATTGACTTGTTTTATGTAGTGTATCTGTAGTGTATTCTGACAAATAATTTAGCTAGTTTCTAGCAAATGTAAATTTTGAGCTAAATTAGGAGTCACTCCTTCAGAAAATCGTTTTCTCGTTGATTTAGTTACATCCAATTTTCCTCCTGGCACGTTTATGGTTCAGCCAGCAATTTGCGTTGACGGAGTATGGAAGCCTCTGGGCAAAGTGAGCGAAGGAACTCACAAAAAGATTCGACTCGAAGTGAACAAGCTGTGGAAAACTCGTGAGGAATTGATACACAGAGATGTGTACGAACCAGGACTCTGCCCGGATTATGATAGAATGGTTGACGAACCTCAAGCGTACAGACCCGCTCTCGATTACATGAGTGCTGAAGAACAAACACAGCCAGAATATGCAGGAGAAGACGCAGACGGCTCAAATTATCGCAGATAGAAGGACTCCTAAAGACCATCAGCCTGCTTAACGCACAAGTACTTACATAACATCCTCCGTCGTCTGCCCGCCCGCCCGCATCGCATCGTCTTTAGTTCACACAACCCAACCACTTCTATTCTACTTAAGTAAACCGAAACTAAAAGCAAAGGCCAATTTATACGAAATTACCATAAAGTTCATTTTAAGATCTGATGGAAAACTCAAACACAAAATGAATTGTGTTTTATCCTCTCTTGTATAGTAGTATAGGTGAACTATTTAAGTTCATAGACATAATATGTATATTCCTAATTCCTGCTGTGGTATATGAAAAGGATATTATGTAGTATACTACATTGGTTATATGTAAATATAGGGCATGAAACTCAATTCCGAATCTTCAATAAGATATGAATATATTCATCACTTTGTGACTTTATCTTCCGTACTGTACCATTAACATAACTTACATATGTAACAAGGTGTGTATCAAGAACCATTATCTAGTTATAACAATGAATTCAATAAAGGATTCAAATGTACTTGGAACCCGAAGTTATACTTCTATCTCTGCCACACAATGTATCCTTTTTATCGCTATTTGCGATAAAAATTCACATAATAAGTATGTATACCATATGCCACCAAAAAGAAGGTACCTTAATTGCTCATTACTTAAAATCTATATTTATTCTCAACTGCAGAAACAAAATTAATTATTATATGCTTTAAGATATGACTGCAAAATGGTATATGGTATCATTTGATTTTTTTAAACTATTTACTTGTATTAGGTATGTATCTGTACTATATACCTAGGTAGGTAGGTAGTTAACTAAATAAACAAATACTTAGTAGTCAGAAAATGAAGCATTAAACCGTCAAGCCTTTTAAAACCGTCACAATTTACAAAGTTTTGAGTAAATGTGAATCCAGCCTTTCAGAGTAAACTACTAGAACATTTAATGAAGTTTGTATTGGTACATGCTTACATATATTTGTAGATATAGCAGTAAGAAACTACGCCGAACCCTATACCGAGGTAAATATATAGAGCATTTACAATATGAACAGTAATACACGAACGATGAGTCAAAGGAGAAGATGTCATAATAATATTATTATTGCTTGATAGTATTGTTAGGAAATTAGCTGGGGGAATTATAAGATCTAACATCGTACCAACGGAACCCGGGACGGGAGAATTAGATAAATGTAAATGATTGCTTCAGGGAATGTCACAACATGAAAATTATCCGATTAACTGTGACCTCAATTTAATAAGTAAAACAGTAAATTGATTAAACTATTACTGATTATAATTGATGTTTCCCTTTCCAGAATTTACTGCTCGTAAGTTGCATGGTAAGAATATAGTAAATCTCTACAATTTAGTATACGCATTCGGCATAGATATTAGGCGCATATGTACTTATTTATGTACTATTACTATTACCAACGATAACCCTCCCCGCTCGTCATGTCAAAAGTCTTGTATAATTTGATTGTAACCATAAAAACATTTTCTGGCAAAGGAAGGAGTACCAGAATTTTTTTATCTAAGACTTCTACGCAACACGCAGTGATTCTTCACTATAATATTTAGCATACATGTACAAGGCTCAACCTTTTTTGCATCAAAAGTGTGTCCGTCCACCCAGATGGATTTTTTTCGAAAGCTCATTACAAGCAAATATATATTGTTTGTACTGCAATTTAAAGAGTCTTAACCCAAATATTCGTACACATTTTGGAGAAAGTAGGTAGTAAATCTATACCCCTTGAAAGTGGTAAAAGTATTCTTTAAATCGACCCTGCCTGCGGCTTTCAATAATACATTGATAATAATCGCTAAACAAACATCGCGAGCTGATGCGGTAGTATCATATGCCTACGACATTAACGCTTTTTACCTTCTAATTAAATACTAACTTACCAGTATTATATAATTTCATTGCTTTTATAGCGTACTATACTTAGGTAGTACTGCCTATTAACGAACATATATGTCTCATTAGTACTACACGGTAGCTGGTAGACGTTATAAGTAATATAGGCAGCTGAATTTAACCTGCTGTACATATTACAGTAAATAAGCCACAAAATGTCATGCACTACGGTATTACGTATCCTTGATTTCATAAGCAAATGAACGAACATTTAGATGCACTAGTTTGTAGGCAATATGTATTCAGAATTCAGATCCAGAATTCTTCAAGATTCTTATAAAAAGGAAGTAACAAAAATCCCATAAATCATTATGGAAAATAGGTGAGCTCTACTAAATACTAAGCGAATAACGAAATGAGGTTGTAAAATAGGGGAAGACCTATATATTACATGAGTAATAAAAGCTAGCACACCCACCTAAGCAGTCACTCTAAAAAATAATGTGGAATAAATAAAATCCAGTATTAAACAGATTAGATTCTAACAAAGATTAGTTGTCTCGTCTCAATTTCTCTCTCTACTCCAATTTCAGAACACAACCAAGCAAGTCAGGTTTAGCTTTCAGGTCTTATTAACTATACAGGAACCGATGCCAAAAAATATTTTACGTTTCTGTCTCTATGTTTCTTCTTGCTTAGTGCCACGTACAATTACACTCCAAACTGTCACCTCTCAAACTAAACCGCAAACCCTAAAATTCACGTCTTTAAGGATAACAAGAATCAAAGTCATTCAAAACCGGATGCTCTAACTTCAAAGCAGCAAATCAAAGTCTTATTCTTAGCAACTTTTCTTGGTACATCAGACAACTAATATCTCTGTGATGTGAACCAAAATGTACTTGTGTATTAAGGTTATCTGAATTTGCAAAAAATATTCTTAGCAGGCAAATACAATCCTTATGTTCCCAAATTAATACCATGTGGCAAGCATCACTACCTAGCTAGCAGCTATGCTACCAGCGCCCAATCATAAATACTTTCATCTGTGTATAGGTATGATGTAAAAATATAAAATAATTTTCAGCATTTCAATAATATAACCGAATTAGTTTAAAAATCGCCCACTGCACTGGGTTCTTCTATATCTATGTTATAGTAATTATAATAACCTATAATGTAAAGTAGCATAACCGCAACTGAATGACTGGAAAGTTCCAACATACGGAAAAATATTTCTAAGATTTCTGTCGCCAGCTCAATTTTAATTGGAATAGTGAATACAAATATAAATAAATATAGTATATAAACTGGAGCACCCATCGAAAGAATACAAGACAAAATATGCCAACATTTTGTACACTTAAATAAGTAGCAATTCATGGCACTGCACTGTACTGGATAAAACAGTATGTAGCCTTTACCCTTAAACATAAAAAACTGGAATCCAATCTTGGAAAATATCTAACTAGTACACTATAGTGAATAAAAACTGACATAGTAAGTCATTGTGTCAGTAGACTACGGTCTTGGAAAATATATGATACCTATTTATGTACGTAAATATATGCATGTGTATGTGTAGCAAAAACTATTTCCACTGGGAAAACCTGTCGTTTAATTGGATAATCCCTTCAAAATTCACACATTGCAGCACAATTCAAAGAAGAAAACAATCATTTTGCTGTAAACATATTTTGTTCCAATGAAAATGATTGGATTATTGCCTCTGAAAATGCTGCGCTCACAATAAAATTATAAGTACACGTTATGTATGGCCCGTACATACAAAATACTATCAACAATATACGAAATAATACAAATAGGTAAACATTTTCCATGTTCGAAATTACATTTGCCAAAAAATTGTGTCATGGTCCATGGTCAGACAATCGATTACGGATAGAGTATTAGTATAGATGGAATGCAAATGCATTTTCGCAATTCCACTTTTGAATGTTTCTATTATTTAAAATCCATGATAAATCAATCCAGCACATGTATGAGAAGAGAAGTCAGCATGCATTCCTGATAGTATCTACGTTTATTTCAAATGAGTAAGCACTACTGACGCATAAAGCATTTATGCTCCTGGAAAAATATTCATAAAGATAAAAATAGTCATACAATGTAATAACTAACAACTGGAAAATACCTTTCAAATACCTATGTACTTTTAGGAGCATAGCACAGGAAGCAGGAAAGGTGGTTCTATATTTCTTAACTATGTAATCTATGTAACCTATTACATAGAAATATCATATAAAATACAAGGATTCCAACAACAATCAAAATACATGCACAACAATAAGGAAAATGAACACTGATATCTCATGTGAGTTTTGAGCTTGTTTACATCAAGGGAGTTAGTAGTAAATAAATATAAGTATCAGTTGTACATAATATATTTAAATTGCATAATGTACATACATTACATAAATAGTTTATTCTCACGATTCATTATCAATATTAATTGCCCGTAATGTGGAGAAACTGGACACAAAATAATTATATCGAGGATCTTATGTTTTTGGTCCTGGGAGTCATATCAAGGGCACTGTAACTTAATGTTAGTTACTACATATTATGCACCTCAAATAATAAATAGTTTTATGTGTATTGTTTGTAATTGCGTATGTTATGTAATCTAGGCATTAGTCAGAAGTATAAAAGTAGTTCAAGTTGCTGCAAATAATGGAAAGAAGTATCTCAAGTATGTGCATCAACCTTGGAAATAAATGGTTATCTAAACACGAGATCCATATTGATAAGCAGTTATATTACGTCGCACCACATTTCACCTTTAGTATTATTATTGATTTTGTAGGCTGCTATTTTGACCTTTTTGTTTTTATATTCTGCATCCGACTGAACTGGGTATTGAGTACAAATAAAAGCTGCATAATAAGTATATCAAATAAACTTCTCAGTTGAACTATGCAAATTCAAATAACATACGGAAAAATTCATGGGCAAATACTTATACACAATACCTAATTCTGTACAAATACATTAGTTTCATTACCTTGTTTCATGTTATATACTACTTACATGCATATGTAGCTGTACTATCACATATCGAGGTGTAGGTGGTTACGGATGATTTGTAATTCTAAATGTTTTAACTCAGCATCAAAGCACCACCATCATAATCATGATCCCAGTCAGTCCAGTCAGCTAGATAGAAACGCGATGTCCTTTTCTTACTTAGACATAGTATTAGTTCTGCATGGAATAAATGATGCTACCATGATTGCCTTCTGGGGCTTCCTAACACGTTTATCTACGATACATACATTTTCTACTTAAATTGCGAACTAAGTAATAGGTAGCTACTGAAGTTATACCTGTATAATCTGCATTTACTTGCATAAAATGCGTACCTAGTACCTACTATCTAATTATTAGACATCACATCAAAACATCAGCTATAAGTGAACAGTTTTGTGTACAGTAGCGAAGTAGTAATTGTATATACAATAGCATACATATAATAAGTATACCACTTAAGCTAGGTATTTCATTTCTCTCAGCCTCAGACTTTGCTTTACCTTTAGCAGACCATGCCAGGTCCGACCACGATTCTGTACACAGTATTATGTAGTACTTATATCCATTCACACCGCACACTACACCACAACACAACATATAGTGCAAACCCTGCTAAACCATAAGCATTTATTATGTAAGAGTTAGCAGAATAAAGTAGATTCTGGCTAGACTGCTAGGATTACACGATTAAAACTTAAACAAGTGAATGGTAGACATTACATTACATTACACTGCCTAACTCTAGTAGTAACACTGCTCCTCTTGTAGCACTTACCTACTAAGTGTATATATCATAATGCATGTTCCATGTACACTGGTGTGGTATGTATACTTACATGCATATTATCGTATATTCTATCAAACCGAGCTGAATCTTAGCTGCCTGTATTACTATTGGTATCTTGTATAATAACATATAAGTAATAGCTTTACCTAGTCAGAATCAGAATACAATACAATGAGAAAATGCAGGTTGAGTAGATCATGAAAATACTAAGTCTATTCTGTACAGTATACTGTAGCTGCTAAAATATTATATAGAAATTATCACAGTACACGTTAGAAACGTAGAGCTCAAAGTGCATTACTACTATTACTATTACCTACTACTTCTGCAGCACTCTCCATTCCACTGAACTCACATGTAATTCTGTTGAGAGAGGGAGAAGCTCATTTTCGGCTCCTGTGGTCTCAACAAACCCAAGCCAGGCCATGTCCCAGTAGTGAAGTGAAGGGAGAGTTAAGTTAGCTAAAGCCAGAAGACCTTATCTTTATCGACTCACCTTTCATTTCACATCTTCTCCACTTCAACTTCACACACTGTATCAACTTCTCTTAAGCTACCGACAATTTATTATTTGCTCCCATCCCAGCAGAAAGTTTTAGTTAGTTAGTGTATTGGAAAGCATTCCATGCTCCAGTCCAGTCCAGTGCAGTCAACGAGAATACAAATATCATTTACCTACTGCCTACCATACCACTATTCATCTACAGAACAAATCCTTATCTTACTTAACAGTTTTATTGAAATATTCTTACTTTGCAAGATAATTGCAGGAACACTAATAAAAGTTTATGGAACAATCAATCGTTCCCCATATAAATATCTGTTTGTAGTTTGTGCTCTTGGCTTGAACTAACAATATATTTAATACATGCAATATGTGCAGTTCTGTACACTTTAGAGTAGATGCATGTGTATTAAAAGACAGAATAAATGAATGTAGTACATTTGCATGATATTAGGTTTGTTTCACTTTGCCCTTCTTCAAGACAAGAAGAGTTTGGTTTTGCTGATGCATTAAATATCAAAACGGATCCAAATAATCCAAACCAGCAAAAAGTACATACCATATTCCTTTTTAGTCTCACTTGATTTTCTATACACACATATACATATGCTCACAGACAGCACAATCGTCTTAATTTGCATTCTACTTATCTTTTACATCATACAATAACAATATTATACGAAATAGTAACTGTTTCTTGAGAATCATTCCGAATAATACATATATACATTAGTACATAACTATTAACTATACATATAGGCAGTACTAACGTAACTATACATATAGATATTATATCAAATATTGTTGTAAAATAGATCAAAGTGCAAGTTTAGACGCAAATACGTAATAGCAAAGGTTTGAAATACCAATAGATACATTCATCGAGAATTACGCACATCAAAATCACATCAGAATGAGGCGGATACCTAATCAAATAACTTAAGTAGGTACATAATATACATTTGCCCAACAAAAATTCGCTTGCACGTAATATTCAGTATTTACTCAAATGTTAGACAGTCGGTATAGTTAGTTATACACTGCTGCAATATTAGTAAACTAGATGTTGTATGAGACAGAAATCTTTTCAAGTTACTTATACAATTGTATTCATACATACTGTAAGACATGATTAAATGATTGCCAATCAGAGCACTTATACACGATTAAAGTGGAATTAAGCTAATTATTGTGCTCTTCAGAATCTATTCATAAAACACTGAAGGTTGAAGAAACAATCAATTAATATCGGTGTTAACAAATTGCTTTGTAAGTTTAAAAAACTTGCAAGCATATCTTGAGGAGATAGACTGCTGAAAGTTTATTGAACCTTACTCTGGATCTGGATTGCAGTTATATACCAAATAATAAGCCTTCGTAACGTAAGAGGTAAGTCAAATTTTACTTGTACTATTTACACTTAATTTGTTCCTGGAACGTGTCCGCTATTAGATATTGTTTCATGTGCTAATACATATAACTAGGCAGTACAATAGTTGGTGAGAGAGTTATAGTTCTTTTATAGGTTAATATGCAATTGTATAGTGGGATACTTACTTGTTCGTTAGGTCCGTACATGAAAGATTTTTATTTTCTATTTCCTACAATATTTACCTTTACACATCACTGCCTCGTACGTACGTATTGTAAGTAAACGGTATGTGTATGCCCATCTTGTATTACGTATTGCATCTTTCTAGTTGTGAATGCGGTGAAACCGTCCCGTACATATAAGTAATACTGGGGAACTGTCTATCTGAGTTGATGGTATTCATATTCTTATAAGAACAACGTCAATTACCTCAATTCTGTTGTTCACTTTTTCAATTTGGCATTTGAGCAAACCTTCTTTGTGCTCAATAATAAATCTCATTCAATCATCGAATAGGTACTTATAAATATGGCATATTTTATTTGCAATTCTAAGTTCTACGTTGTGCTTAGGAAACAGGAAAAGTCGTCTCAAAAACCGTATTTACTGAAAGGGGGATTCACTATATATATATTAGTATATTTTTAATCACATACTTTAATGTACTAAATCTCCTCTGAGATATTCGCTAAATCAATCAGGAAGTTAGTTATCTATAACGGATATTAATTGCAATTTATTAAAGCTGCATGATCAGAAAATTTTCTATGTGCCACACACACTTAAATACATTATTAATTACATACAAAATATATCAATTTGTATGTACTCACAAGGGTTGAACAATCTCCACCTCTATCACCGTTACATATTGTTCCATGATATACGTACAATATACCGTTGGTTGCCCTGATTGCGAATTCAAAAATCTGTAAAACTGTTGTTAGATCGCCCACAAAAGATTTGCATTTTAAACAAAATACCAGAAAACAGTATTCCATTATCAAGTACATATGAAAGTGACAAGCATTTAGAATGACATGTATCTTTGCACAGATGTCCTTTGAAAGTGTCAATTGATGCTCAGGTTCAGTTATAGTTATATTGTTATAACACCTGTCATTATGTTGCATGACGCAAATAATAAGTGTACAAGAAACCAATATAATTTGTTTAATCAGCTGAATTGCTGCACACATGTACATGTTAAGTAATAACTCGTATTTTCTAGGTAAAATACCAGCTGGATCATGTAATCATTATTTAAAACATCCATAACAATTAATTTCTCTAATACATAGAAGTAATAAGAATAGTTGCAGGCCACTTAAAGCAGGTATACAATATCCCATATAAATAAATAAATAATGTCCTGTATGTAGACTTTACGGTAAACTTTCAATACCAAACCATACAAGTACTAAGTAAGAATCATACAATCAATATCTTTGAAGAAGTATCCACGCAGATAATATTGTATGTAGGTACAATTTGTAGTTTTTTATTTAGCTGGGCATACAATATTAATATGAAAGTAGTAATCCTTAGAAAACTCATTCAAGTATTAAATTATCCGTTTATATTTAGATATCTGTTAACGTTTTCAATCAAATCACTGAATGCCTACAGCAGAAACGAAAGTTAACGTTAGCATACGCCCGAAGACAAAATCTCTTGTTTTGTTTTGTGTACCTGTAATCTGCAGTTCTGTCTGTAGTGTGTACATATACATATACAAATATTGTAGTGTAGTACACAATGCATGGACAAATATATTCACATTTATCAGGATTGAATTTACTTAGCGTAAGAATACATAGGCATTGATAAGTATATATGTATTCAAACAAATACCAGACAAGACTAACAATAGGAAGACGAGTCTACACTAAGTATACATTAGTTTTATGTTCCATATGCTGTGAGACAGTAAATATAGTCAATTGGAAATGCAATCTGTATATAATGTTACCGGTACTAACAATAAGTGTAATAATAAGGCATTCCCGGTAATGCCTAAACAATAACCGTAATGTTCCCAAAATTGCAGTTTTCAGGTCAATATAGTTACATGACAAATTTTTAATAAATACAATTACGTTAACGGGGAATCAGAAAAGTGTCACCATAACCCTGTACTATGACAAATGACGATACTGCTGTCCTTAGAAATTTTAAACTAGTTGTAACATGACCATTTTTTATAGTACAGGGTTAAGGGGGCACTTTTCTGATTCCTCGTTAACTGCTTAATCAAACTGGCAAATTCAATATTTATCAAAAAATTTCTTATAAATATTTTGACCGACAACTGCAATTTTGGGAACATTATCATTATTGCCTAGGTATTACCGGTAATGCCTTATTATCGAACTTCCTGGTAACATGGACAGTACATTCTATGAAGGCATGCAGATAATCAATCCTTGAAGAGGAAGCCGAACAAATACGTTTTATTATCAATTTTTCAAACATTATGATGTCCGGTAAATATTTTCAATAAGCTGAATAAAATGCACTGATTGTTTGAGTGGGAGTTCAGTTGGCTTCACATAAGTATGTAGACTCTTTTGCAACCTTATGTAAAAATCATATAAGACTGAACTTCAATGCAGAAATAAATTCAGTTAAGTGGAAGAACATTTAAAGTTCTACGAATCTGAGACTTATATTTCCAATTGTCATTCTCCAGAATTCATATACTGTATTAGTACTTACCAAGATACTTATTACTTATAATTTTAGTTGACACATAGAGACTTATTAATTAAAACAAAAGTGAACAAAGAATTTGCGTTTAGCTTTTACTGTGTACTAAAACATAAGAAAACAAATAACGAATTGGAAAGCTCAAATGTGTTTTAGTAGCTAAATGGAGATTTTCAGAAGGAAAAGTTCATATGGATCGGTAGAGAACACAACATCCAATACTGAGAGCAGGTAGACTTTTATTGAATAACAAATAATTTTACTACATATACTATATCGATTATTTTAGTAAAGTTATACTATGAAAGTTACGGCTTTCATAGGAAACAAAATACTAATGCCAATAAAGTTTCTACACGTGCAAATATTACTCAGGTATAGTTTTTAAACGATCTTTTTTAAAAACTGTAGTGGTAAAATGATAAGTTCAATTTTACGCCTCCACTATCCAACTAACTACTAATAAAAAATACAACAAATATTTCTTTTCTTCCGTGAACGTCAGCAAATGAAGTTTATTTTAGATAAAAAACTTCCTCCTGGTTAAAATTTAATTATCTTAATCATTTGGTTCGTGCCAATTAAGGTGTTATTGTATGTATTATAGTTAGTAAAGAAGGTTAAACAGCTAAAATACCAATGCTAAATTGCTGGAAACTAGTTAAATATTATTTGCACCATGCTATTAATGTATATAAATAGTATGTATAATATGTAGTAAAAGTAAGTTCATGAGGTCTCATAAAATGCACTTGTAATTTTGTCATAGTCATCATAGCGCACTTTACGATAAATAGGATCTTTCCAACCACAGTTCTATTCAATCGCATGCATATAAGTAATTGCCCATCTAAACATTTTGAGTCAACTTTTAGTAAGGGCGTCGCAGGAAACGGTGTACATTGTACATCTTTCGAATCACGTATTTTCTTTAATCACTACAAAATCACAGGGTCCAGTAAAGTCCAGTTTTACAGTTATCGGGGTGACAAAGACTTTTTAACATAGAAGGTATGCTAATATATGCTCTATTTATAGATCGTACATATTGCACAGCTGTAGCTGTAGGCACAAACACTATTGTGTTAGCTTAGTCTAACCTAACGATGAGATATAAATAATTATTTATTTGGCTCTGTCCATGATTCAATGACGTGATGCGACTATGCGACATGTGAGTATGCAAATGAACTCTTGGAAACAGTGAAACTCTTACTTGTAGCAGCTACGTAAATAAGTAGGCCATTAGGCTATTACCAAGTAATATACATAAATCAGAGTACATTGATTGTGAATACTTTAGTAGTTATACCTATAAATAGTTTACTCTTTAGGCATTTCATACATATAAAATGCCCATGACTTGATTAGATATTCATATTAATTGTTAGAATACTTTGAATAACATTGCATAATAAACATTTTGTGCAGATACGCATAATGGAACCTAATACGTATTACTGCATACATTTATGAAATAGGCATCTGTATAAGTCTACAACAATTTACTTATTATCTTTAGTATAACATAATGTATTCAATGAATTCACTCCCGTCTGAATATAAGCCTATTCAAATTGTTTGCTGTATCATCATTGCATTTTTTGAATGTCTGTACCTACTGTAAAGGAATCTATACGTAGCTTATTAAGTGCATTGGTTAAATGGAAGATACACTCACAGATATTTATTTTCCATCAGTCAGCATAGTTGATATATGCAAACAGAATAGAACAGATAGATAGTAGAATAACTAGTATTACAAGTTCACCTGGCTTAAATTATAATTAAGGGCACAATAATAAATAATGTAACCTGGGAGCTAGAGAGAACATAGAGAGAGGTACCCACATTAAAGAACGTACATATGTATGTAAATACATACTCTTATGCATGTACGTGCAAATATTTAGGTATATTCAGTGCATACGGTGAAATGGAAGGTAAAACTTGCAGATCTGCGCTTTGTTAAAGAATAGTAACAATGCAATGTGCTCTCATTCCTCTCTTACGCTTTATTACAAGAATAATAGGTGATATAGTACATGTACATGAATATATCCATCTAAGAGTAAGTTAGCGAATAGAATCACCATACAAATGCAGAACTTTCATTTAGAAACAGTATACTAAATAATAAATTCAAAGATATAGCCTTGGAATCGGATGAATAATTGGATTTAACTGACTTTAATTTTTACATCTCGTAGCATAAATCGAATAAAAACAAACGGATTGAACATTTATTAGATTTAACCATCCAAAACATACCTATTAATGTTGGGATTATTTACAATATGGAAATATACGTTGTGGAAGATGACTTTTGCTTGTGCCTGTACTGAAGGAGGTATTAGGTAAAAGCGCACAGTTGGGTACCTTAATAATTTGATTTATATAGTATCCGTGGTATACTTATTGTATATTTATGTCTATGTCGTGGTCACAGCCTTCCACCAGGAACAGGGAACCCGCTGCCTAAACGTAGGCTTCCACTTCGTAATTCAATTTTTCAAGAAAACCAATGAAGTTATCGTTATAAAGCCAATTTAATGGAGTATTTTATGCTCTTTTTAAGGTACACCTAATGTTAGGAGTATCTGTTATATAATCCATGTAGTAATTAGCCAAAAACTTTATTTGCATATTTACGTTATTTGAAAATATCCCTACAGTAGGATACATCATTGAAAAGAGCATAAAATTCTCTATCAAATTGGTTTATAACTTTCAATGATAATTTTGGTAGTTTTCTTGAAAAACTGAAAAGAAAAAGTGCCGGTGGAAATCTGTGACTGCGGTACGGGGTGGAAAGCCTGCTCCTACGATATTTATATTGAAATATACATGCATACCTGATTTTTAATGCATGTATGAGCTTTTACATTTGAATTCAATGCCCCACTACAATAATGTATTAATTAATATATCAGTATTAAAAATTAGTTGAAAATAGAATGGCAGCATTTCATAATTTTTAGGTACCTTTAATATAATTTACAACTTGCAGACACGCGACAAAATATTTAAGACAACTTATGGAGTCAAAGTACGAAGTATCCATTTTCTTTCAGGACGCACCTTACTACAAATTGAACTAATTAATGCAACCGAAGTATTTATTATTAATGCTAGCTACTTAAATAAAACCATAAATATTTCATGCATTGTATGTAAATAGGATGAAACGTTAACCTGCTGTAGTTGTTAGTATTTCTTCTCGCATTTGTGTTACTTTCCTGATGTAATGTGTTTATGTACTACTACTTTATTGATTGTATGTGATAATGGCAATTGCATTAAGCTAGATGAAGTTGTCCCGTATTTAGGGTTAGAGGGTATTGAGTTCTTCTGCCACAAAGTTAGATACGCGTTTTATAATTATGTTTACTCTATACATGTCAATGCTGTTTGCAAACTCCACTGCAACATGCAATACAGTTACGGATATAAAACAAAATTGTGAACTTTTACTTCTACTAACTGGTCCCGCAAAACCAATTGAATAAAAGCATTTTCTTGTATTGCAAAACGCAACACAGAACAGCCACTATCTAAGGTCAAAATCACATTGTACAGTACTATGTATGTGAATCGTTCTGATTGTAGACGAGATAACATAAATTTATTATAATATATTGTCGCCCATTACTTTAGCATGTTCCATTTGTCCTTGCTCAAATTAAGCTTAGTTGTTCTAATTCCAATATTGCCAATAATGTTTGCAAATTGCTAATAAATGTTTAATAATGTAAGCTAAAATTACATTATAAAGTATATAGAAATAGAAGCCTGTTATACCTATACTGCTTTCGATAATGCTTACTTACCTAAAATCTATAAAAATATTTTATATAAACAATACTAAATACAATAAGCAATATTGCCATCACATTTTGTTGACATTTTAACATGTCACGGTATAAACCATACTGTGCAGATATTAGATAAAGCTCATTACTCTCTGTTTGTAAAGCAATAATACATACATATATCCACATACTTAGGTTATTTAGGATAGGTTAGCTCTGTTAAGGACATATGCAAATGTTAATAGAGTACGGTTATGAGTTTTATAATTAAATTAGGTTAGTCACTAAAATTGCGACGGATGCAATCTTTTCATCTCCCCCTTAATTTACTTTTGGAAACTAAGTAACCACACTGCCAAACGAACTGTACCAACCAAATGAACACTTTGAGACTAAGCTGGACTGTGATGTAGCAGTGTGCACGTGGCACGTTATCTCAAAATCATTAATGCTCCAATTACATTTTCCAAATTAACGGGTTGACTACCTCTCTTCAGGGATTTCATTTCCCCGAAGAAAATTAGTTGTAATAGCTTTGAAGATGCTAAAGGAGATCATGCAAATGGAGACAAGGTTTGTACAATTTTCATGTGAAATGCTGTTCCGATAAGGAGCTGCTCATATTCTCACATTCTCTGTGTTCTCAACAACCGTAAACTCTTGCTTATCTGACTGTAGGCAAGCATCCATGCGTTCGTTTTCGTTCCAGGTTCCCCAGTACTATTATTTGCAATTCGCTTAGTAAGTATCTAGGTGTGTGTTAGGACCTAAGTATATGTATTTGTAATTAGTAATTAATGATTAATCTTCAAATTTTTAATTGTGGAAAGTGGTATAGATTATTATTTTAGTATATGCTGAAAGCTAAGTAATGTCGTGGATATTTTCATAGATCTCCACCTTTTTATTCAGGATAAACGTACATATTTTTTAATATGTATGTAATAGATGTTGCTAATAAGTTTGTTCGCTTTGGACAGGTCATAGGTCCATACCATACTACCTACTCACCATCCGTCACAATAATTCAAATTGTAATGCATAATAATTATTTTATAAAAGTGGCTGGCTATAATGATAAGACAGCATGAATTGATCCTTTCCTTGCTCGCACTCATACTGCTTTGATAGCAATTTTCCAACACGAAATACATACACATTAGCTAGTGTTGTGCTACATTAGATACCTACACACTATAATCTTTACTATTATTTACTTAAGTATAATAAAAGGTATCATGTCTCTCGTGAAACCGTTTTGTAAATGCTATGTTAGAGCCTTATAATCAGTAAAGAACGAGATCAAAACCTTTAACTTTAACATTCATATACGTAATAGGTATATGATATTTAATACTAACTGTACACATTTACACATTCCTTAGCAAAAATTTTACTTCACCAAATGATCCCCGTAAAGGAGAACTTGCAACACAATGCATACATTGTTCAATAATATGCTACTCTCTGCCTGATCTGGCATGGTATATCAAATTCACAGTGCCAGCAGATAAACAAAGGGGCGTCTCCACTCAAGAATCGTCTCAAAAGTACTGGGACTAGATCCCTCCTGAAATGCACTATTATTACTTTACATACCGTTAGATGTACATATAACCCTAACTTTTACTTACTTACATATGTATACAAAGGTATATTGCTGTACCAGTTTCCTTGGTCCAAATTTTATTTTCCCTTTTGGAGATTAAAACTTTCTACAGTTAAGAACTGAGCACAAAGAATGAGACAACTGAAAAATAATCATTCCATCTTATTGACACATCAGGAATAGACGAGGTATTTATTAGTCTACGAACCTATTTATGGAGATTAGGGGTAGCTAAATATACATAATAGGTAAAGGTCAACATTAGGCTTATAAAATTTAAGGTAACATAGATTGTTGGGTCCAACATTCTACTATTATGTTGAATTTTCTTGATCTTTTAATGTTATTTGCATATTTATTTACGTAAGTCTTATATTGTAGGTATTAAATAGAGATTTTCTTACTGCAGTAACCTATATAATGAATAAATAGGCTACATCAACTTCCATAGTTTAAGCTAACTACTAACAAAAATTTTAAACTTAAATGTAAAATGTTGTCAAGAATATGTTACCTTAATTTGCAGTTTGCATATAGAATGCCCTAAATTTACTTGTACCCACTTATCGAACTTTCAAATAATTAACTATTAACATTTCCATTTGTGTTGCAGTGAAGGTGACAATTTTCTCATGGCTCAATCAAGAGAGCAATTAACAATGGATCACAGCAAGTCTGAGAATTCGATTTTTAAGAAGCCGAGTGGTTGTTACGTGTCACGCTCTAAGGCAATAGTACTATCGGTGTTGTTTTTAGCGGCTGTTGTGGCTGTTGGCGTGATAACCTATAATCTCCCCAAATGTGCATATGATAGTGACGTGAGTAAATTAAACTCTGGTGATAGTAGTAGTGGAGGGGAGAAAGCGAAAGTGAAAGATGTAAGGTTGCCGACAAATACTATACCTCTTTACTACAAATTGGATCTCATCCCCTACGTAGAAGAATCCAAGAATTTTACACTAGAAGGAAATGTCTGGATTGACATCAAATGCCTGCAGGAAACTAGTAAAATCACTCTTCAAATAAAGAATATCACAATTGAAGAGGAAACGGTAACTGTACATGAAGTGGAGCACGCTGAAGGCCCTGTAAACCGAAATGAGGAACATCATGGAAATGAAGTTACAGATGGACATACAAAACCTGGACATTTTACAGTAACCAAGCATGAATACGATTCTCCCAGAGAGTTCTACAACATCACAGTGAATGGCAATCTTATGCCAGGAAAAATTTATCGTGTACACATCGAGTATAGTGGAGAGCTAAATGGTAATATTCCTATTTGCATTCTCATATTTTTAAAGTAATTAGGTATAATACGTAATAAATACATATCTTAAGCTCAGATAATTGAAAAATGCAATAAAAGGAGTGCAGAATTGTTGGACAAAAATTCTACTCCATAGTATATTTAGATTCCTTATCACCGTAACTTATTTAGTTTATAGCTACTCTTTAGTGATAACTTGTTATGTATTTATGTACTGTACACCTTACTACAGTAATAGTAGGTCTATAGGAATGCATAATGAACTCATTAGTATAGGTGTGCTAGAAACTTATAAATAATAACTGATCATTAATATATGGAGATCTCGTACTTATGTGATTATGTTGTACTATGCTTATAGATGAGCTGGCTGGATTTTACCGTAGCTCGTACAAAGATCAAAAAACAAATGAAACAAGGTAGGCTGATTTAAATTTCTGTAATATCTGTGTAATGATAGCCGTGCATATGGGAATGTATATGTACATGTTTTACTTTAACTATGCTAAGTATCTTAGCGAAAAACAATAATAATGGCGAATCTACAAATATGTCTATGTAAAATGTTTCGCCGTATGCATGATGTATCAATTATATTGGTCACAGGTGGCTTGCTGTTACCCAATTTCAACCAACGGACGCTCGGAGGGGTATAAAAATATAGTATTATTTTACAAAATAACATAGCTCTACTTAAATAACACAATGCAGTTAACTGAATCAGCGAAAATATTCATACTTTTGTAATAATTTTAATGCGACAGCTTTTCCTTGTTTCGATGAGCCTGGATTAAAGGCAAAGTTTGAAGTTAGTTTGGCAAGACGAAAGAATATGACTACAATTTCAAATATGGATCTAAACAGGACGGAAGCAGTGTAAGTCAATTTTTGTATGTATTTCAATAGGTACCTTACTTACAGTAGATACTAGATACAAGCAATATCTAATATGTATAGTAACAGAAATACTGTAGTCGATTACTTGAAGAGGATGTAGGCATTCACTTTTCGTGTCGCAAGTCCTAGTGAGTATTACTAGTGAAACTGTATTCACGAGCTTCTCAGTATTATTATATTGCAATAGATAACCAAATACTATATGCCCAATTTCATCGAGCATTTGGGAATTTCTATGTACTACGCACATGCAATTTCAGTCCCAATCCTTTAGAGGAATTGATTTTTTGGGATTTATTCTAGTGCAGCAGAATTGATTTTGTTCCTGATTTTAACAGTTTACTAACGGAATTAAAAACGCATATTATAGGTAAATAAACAAATGTAAAAAATGTGTGGTTTATACAGCTAGTGTGACAATTGTTGTACATAAACACTCCCGGTTGGTTGCGGTCACGGTCAAATACTGGAAAGAAGCGATAAAAATAAATGATCTAGTTTACCAACCTTTGCCATATAGTAAGTATATGTAAAGTGTAAGGATGTAACTTGTAAACTTGTCTAAGAATCTCATTATTAGAATTATTTTAAAATAGGTTAAGTAAGGGACATAGTAAGATAATTATACCATAGCCTTCTTAAAGCATTCTGTATCATTTACAAGTAAGTGTTGAAGCATCTACATTAACGTCATTTTAGTTCATTAGTCATTTAAATCGTACTAAATTGAGCTATGTCAAATCAATGCCAAACCAAAATACATAAGATACAGGTATATTACTTCCTTTTATGATTTGGATTTTGAACGCAAATTGCTCCAAGCAAATGCAATTTTTGTATTTCAAGTATCCACGATTGAACTCATGTCACCGAGGACAATTAAAGAATCCATTAAATTTCCGTAAAACAACATATCAACTTAATGAAACCGAATTTAAGTGTTCTTGTCTAACTAGTACTTGTTAATTTAGGATAGGTACCATAATAAGATCTAATGCGCTAGAGATGCTATAAGACACACCTATTATGAACACATTGTAGTCATTACGTGCATACAAATGACAGTTGAAGTAAGATAATTTACTGATCCGTTATTTATTATAGTTAATTACGAATTCTCGTTATATGAGGGACACTTTTACTCTCGTCCTACTCTCCTACTTAAAATATTTTTGCTTTAAATATTATGTGGTAAAATATGTACAATATACGTATACGCAATACTATTCCTATGGTACAATCTACATCGTAGAATATGTTTGACAGAAGAGAACGTTTGTTTTGTCGGTGTGTGTTGTGTTGTAGGTTAAGCATTGTGAACAACAACATGCTATAAATTCTCAATCGCAATACACGTAGGACAAGGTCATGTTATGTTATTTGAAAGCTTACGATTATACAATTAAGTTTACTATTTAAATAACATGATTGCAATTAAATGGTTGAACTCTGAAGTGGCATTCCTTGAGACTACTGAGGCGTGACGAATGAATCCTTTGAGTAATAGGACAATATATCTGGTCGTAGTGTGAATTCCAATGACTGTTAGATCATAAAGTACTTAAGATACTACGCAGCGTTTCCAGTATCACATATCACATTACATAGCTAAGCCATGCTAAGCTTTGAGCTGGTTTTCCATAAGACAATAACTATACCACTATACCCAATCCATCCTAAAAATGATCCATGCAGAGTGCAGATTACCTATGCAATTTTAATTTTCATGGGACAATTATTACAGAGACGGAATGGAAGATTGGGTTTGGGACCACTACACAAAATCCGTAGCAATGTCAACTTATTTGGTCGCCTTTATGGTGTCGGATTTTGAAAGTCGGACATCCGACCCAAGTTTGAGTAAACCTATGTTCCGTGTTTGGGCCCGCAAAGATGCAATCGGACAAGTGGAATATGCCAAAGATATTGGGCCGAGAATTCTTTCGTACTTTGAAAAATATTTTGCTGTGGATTTCCCTCTGCCAAAACAGGATATGGTGGCCATTCCAGACTTCAACGCTGGGGCTATGTACTGACAATATACATACTTTTAATATAATTTATTGTAGATGGGTCATTGTCATTTCACTGATTATATAATTTTGATCTTGTTTACAGGGAAAACTGGTAAAGAACCTTTGATTCTTATTCTATGCTGAACTAAACAACTACCGTATGTAATTAGTTTATCATTATAACCAGATTGGACTACTAGAAACACTAATAAATAAACCTACAGTAGTTTCGATTAAGTTTGTAGATAGCACACAATTCTATATGCAATTCAATATAATGACCATATCATTATATTTATTTCAATAGGGGTCTCATCACTTACAGGTGAGTGACATCTAATTTATTTTGTAGTTTGTACTTTTTTGGCATGGTATGGACATGGATGTAGATGTAACGTATAAATTATTACAAAGTATATTATTTAACTGTCTTACAATATCAAATAGCCAACAATTAGGGCACTACCAGTAAAAATGTAAACCCAGTGGATCAGACTTTTTTCTTACTTTTTTATGGTAGTATGTAAATATCTACAGGTTCAAATAGGGGTATATTGAAAAGAGTGCTCATGAAACATGTTCCGCAAAATTATGCTATTAGAAGGTCCATTAAGTAAAGGCTCTTCTTAATTGTATAATTAACTGATCTAACTTTAAAACGATTGAATAAAATGACAGAGAAACTGCTATGCTGTACGATCCGAAGGTTTCCTCTGACATCAACAAGCTGCGTGTAGCGACGGTAAGTTATATTATGTTTACTATTTTAGTTTGTACACGTAACAAATTTTGTCATTCTGTCAATCAATACTGTAATTTTCATCACGAGATGTAACACACAATGTTTTTTGTGAATAGTTCTCGTTCTCATATGCCAAAACATCGGACCATTTTGTTGCCTTTTGCATACCTATTCTAATGATTGTTAATGTGCATTATGTATTACCTAATTAAGTCCTAATTTTTTATAGGTAATTTCCCACGAACTGGCACATCAATGGTTTGGAAACCTGGTAAGTTCATCTAATTGAATACTAAACTGTTTACCTATAGTTAATTGACTGTTATTATGTTATCAATGACCACCAGAGAGTAGTTACATACTATCCACAATACATTACACACATTGCATTGCGTGCAAAGATATTTAGAATGAACATTATTGCGTTATTCTGGATATTCTGGAAAAGTAATAAAGGAACTAATTCAAGTTGTTGTTTTCAGGTTACCCCGTCTTGGTGGCACGGTATGTGAGTGAGTGAGTAATGTGAGATGAAAGACTGCTTGTCTGCATCTTCTAACTCACTTTTTTCTTAATACCTACTTACATTAACATTCTTCATCTCTAGGTCTAAATGCTTACTACAGATAAATTGATCTGTATGATATATAGATCTGTGGCTCAACGAAGGATTCGCATCTTATGTGGAATACATTGGGGTTGATCATGTACGTTCTGAAATTATTGTATTTATTTGTACCTACCTGTAATAGTAGAAGGCTGTGCTATTTAGTTACCACGCAAGTACTGTAATGAAGATGAGACGTTTTAATGCATTGGTCTAGTTACCACTTACTTATACTTTGTACATAGTGTACCTGTACCACATTCTGTGCTACATATCTGTACTTTCTGTACTACCGTAATTGTATAGCCTGAAGGATATGGTGTGATATATTGATTGTTGCGCATATGCTATATACTTGCTGACCCTGGTGCAGATTTTCGTCTCCTATTTATTACTGATATATGCATGAAACAGTTTGACTGAGTATAATATAATGGCAGTGAAGAATTATTTAGTAGTAAAAGTCAACCCCATTTTATTATTGCTAGGTTGAACCAGACTGGAAAATATTGGAACAGTTCGTCTGCGATGAGATCCAGCATGTATTTTCTTTGGATGCATTGGACTCATCTCATCCCATTTCCATTCCAGTTACACATCCAGATGAAATCAATGAGATTTTTGACCGAATTTCATACAGTAAAGGAGCATCGGTTATACGGATGATGAATCACTTTTTAACAGAGCGCACATTTAAAAAGGGATTAACAAACTATCTTATCAAATGGTTAGTTTTAGCTCGGTGCTTGTCCCTTTCGTATAAGACTTTAATATTTCAATTAAGTGCATTTGGCAAACCACACATAGGTAGGTAACGCATGTATTTTGTCATTTGGATATATTATAGGAAATTCAATAGCACCAAACAAACTGATCTTTGGGATAGTTTGACAGAGCAGGCTTATATTGACAAGTCAATGGATGTTGAAATGACAGTAAGTTGAAAATTCGGATATTTCTGCCATTAGCATACTATACTACTAACTCATGTCGCTAAATATTATTCAACTTATTTTTAATAATCGTTGGTATAAAATTAAGGTAATGGATGTTATGGATTCATGGACACTGCAAAAAGGTAAATACTACCCCAAAAAGATACACAGAAAGTATAATTTTTGAAATCTAATTTGATAAATCGACATTTTTAAACTCCAGGATTTCCCGTAATCGAAGTTACTAGAAGTTATGATAGTAGGGAAACGAATTTTACCCAGGTAGTAGATACATGGATCATCAATATTATAAATTACTACCAGTTATGTGTAAGGATGAGTATACCAACTGTAAATTTTTTGACTGATAGAAAAAATTTCAACTGATAAAAAATGAGACAACTGCCAAACAATACGAGAGTTACAAATGGTGGGTCCCAATTTCCTACACTACCAAAGACTATAATAATGAATTCAAGGAAACAAAACCAATATTTTGGATTCCAAAGAGCAAGAAAAGTGTATCACATAACCTGCACTCAAATAAATCTGAAGATTGGCTAATCGTAAACATACAGCAAACAGGTAACTACGTAAAAGCTATTGGCGGCGACACTGCAAATAAGTCCTTATATACTACAGTATGGATAATGGGTCAAGTTAAGCTAACCAAAAAATATACCGATTCTGTGTACTTATATTAGGATACTACAGAGTCAATTATGACCGGAGGAACTGGGAAATGATAATTACTCAATTGAATTCCAATGCAAGTGAAATTCACACGGTGAACCGAGCTCAATTGGTAGACGATGCTCTAAACTTGGCACGGGCAGACTTGCTTTCCTATGATGTGGCATTCAATATAACTCAGTATTTAAAAGAAGAAAATGAGTATCTCCCATGGGAAAGTTTCCTGAATGCTTTCTCCTACATTAATCAAATGCTTCTCAAGTCCCCTTCGTTCGGCATTTTTAAGGTGAAAGAGAAAAACTTTTAAGTAGATCCATTTTACAGAGAAACATGTAAATTCAATCAGATTTTACGATTGTTCTATTATATTCCTTAACTTCAGACTTGTTATATGTAGCTACATTCTATTTTTGCGAGTATTACTATAATTCTAGGTTGATATTCCCCCTATTATGCTTTACTCGTTAGTATTCATGATATTAACTAGTTCGGGCAAAATAAGTTTTCAAAATTAAAAGATTTGGAAAGAAAGAAGTTATTAAAGCGCTTTTCCTAACTTTCCACTTTCTTTTGTTGTTCCCTCCCCTCGTCTCGGAAAACTATTATAGCCAATTATTACTTGATGTGAAAGAAAGTGTGTTATGTGTAATATTTTTGTACAGAAATACATGCAAGGCCTTTTGGAAAAACAGTATCAACGGGTAGGTTTCAACCAAAGTGATTCTGACCCATTACTAGACAAGTATCACCGAATTAACATTCTGCAATGGGCGTGTGCCGTAGACCACAAAGATTGTATCCGAAATGCCAAACAGCTTTACACCGAATGGATGTCCTCTCCATCTCCCAATGAAAATAATCCGTAATTTATTTCGTAAAAAAGTATTTCCATGCTAAGAATTCTTCGCTAATTTATTCAACTTTTACTGTAGAGTTCCAACCAACTTGAGACGTCTCACTTATTGCGCCGCTATCAGAAGTGGAGGTGAGAAAGAATGGAATTTTGCTTGGCAGAGATACTTGGACGCAAATGTCGCATCTGAGAAGAATACAATTTTGAATGCACTAGCTTGTTCTAAACACGTTTGGATTTTGAATAGGTGGCTAGATCTATTACTATTTACCTCTATCATGTTATTTTTTATTACTTTATCATTTTCCATGTTTTCGTCAAAAGTGTGCATGCTAAAAATCAAGCTTCACACTCTGGACTGCAGACAATGAAAATGGTTGAACTTAACGCATTCGAAATATGCATATTTATAGAATTTTAATGATATACTAAAATCACATAAATCATAGATACTTGAATTGGTCTGTAACTGCTGGATCTCAAATTCGAAAGCAAGACGGTCCAACAGTTATCAAAGCCATCGCCTCGACAGATATTGGAAACTACCTAGCCTTCAATTTCATTCGTGACAAATGGTCTTTACTAAGAACTTAGTAAGCAGTTTATAATTTTCATTGAATCAATTTTGACATTTTCATTTTTGCTATACTTAATGCAACGTATGGAAATTAAAGTTTTGGCAGTGGATTCTTTTCTGTCGGTGGAATTGTAAGTTCCATTTCTCAACGACTCAATACTGAGTTCGAACTTTTGGAGGTAATGTAATCTTCAATTATTTTATTAAACTTACTATTAACTGTATACATGTACCTATATGTGTTAAGGTGAGTGAATGGGAAAACATATACATATAAGTAATTGGTGACGACAACAACTGATGTGCTATGTATTTAACCTTTGCATTATTACTCAAACTCTACGTTGATGTGTTTAGCACTTACATTTACGTGCAATTCATGGGCAGCAAATGGGGAAAAGTTGCTTTCTCTTTTTACATGTTAAAATAATACTTATTACAAATACATATTTTGAGTACATATTTTCTTGAAATATGCTATTATATGAGGCAGCCTATTCAATATCGAGGCATATTATTTTTCAAAGCAGCAAGATTGGGCCACTAATAAGTAAGACGATGGTGATAATTATTTTAACTGAGATTTTTGCAAATATTCTTAATTTAGCATAATTTAGCGTATATATTTCGTTGCAAATAGTGTTGAATAGGTGTACAAGGTAGATATAAATACTATAATACCAATAATAAATATAATTCACCACGGTTATCATGATCTATTAAAACTATTAAGAGAATTCCATAATTAAGAAAACTTAAGGAAAAATACATACATAAACTTTACCAACTTTCTCCATGCTAAATAGCAAATACGTTTTCTAAGCATTATTTAAAATGCATGCCTCACTAGCTTTTAGCTGATTGACATTGCAAAATCATTAATCACAAAATTTTAGTTAAGAAAAGATTCTACTCTATATTTAAACAAAAACACTCCGAGAGAAATTTAAGGCACGTATATGTTAAATATAAACGAGAATGTGAAAAATAGTGGTATTATTGCAAATAGTGTCCATTTTACTAATATATAGTTACGTATGAATTGGAATAGTAAGAGAAAGCATTGTAACTATTGGAGAAAGTAAAATGAATTTAAAATTGACCTAATAGGGAGCTCTGATTTGATTTTCTCTTTCAGCTGCAAAACTTCAAATCCCGGTATCAACCCGAACTTGGTTCAGCAACAAGGGCGGTCAATCAAGCTATTGAAGGTGTTCAGGCTAACGTACAATGGGTATCTGATAACTTCCATGTTATCACTAACTGGCTGGAAAAGAATACAAACGTGTAGTAAAATAAAACTTCCTCTGAAACCTCTTTTAGCTTAGACTACGTATGACTATACGAAATAGTTACTTACATGCGATAAGATATAATTATGCAAAAATTTATTATTTTACTGTAATTGAAGGATTGTACAATATACTTGTATTAATAACTTCCTGTTGGTAAACAAGCCAGACTTGAGTTTTTTGGGTGCTAGTGCTAAATATTTTAACCTGTTTCATTTACAGTTTGTAACTTTCAAATACGTATATACCTTAGTATAGTATACTTATTTCTACCTAGCAAATCGTATTAGAATAGGTAAACTAAAGAAATCTTATATTATATAGTTCCATATATTTAGTTAATTTACGTACATAACTAATGGAAGGGTGTAGTACTTGTATGTATGCTCAATGTTCTTTTAAGAACTTACGTTAGATTATTTGACTTTTTACAGTGTGAACGTAAAGTAATTTAGAGAAAATATCTTACTTTCGGTTACAACAATATACAGTTTTTCATTACAATTTATTCTTGCGCATAAATATAAATTCGAACTGACATGGATAGATTTTCTAGATCCCATTCATTTCCTTGTTATTTTACAGCAGCCAGTAGTCTAGGGCAAAGCAGAACCTTGGTAAGGTGTAGCTTATATTAAGATTTTCTTGTTAACCCTCAAATAGTACATGTACTACACGGATAATTACTATCACCTTTCCGGAATTTTCGCAAGTATGCACCTCTTTTATATTTATTTACATACATTAATATACTATTAATTAATCACGGCACAACTTTTGAAACTTTGGACTACTGGGTCAAGGAGTAAATGAAGAGAAAGGCACCATTAAAAATCATACCTAGTGGTTTCGCTATTTGAAACAAGCAATTCCTACAGTGAAGGCCAAATATGTGTAACCTTAGGGGTAGTCAACGCAAATTCAGTTAGCAAGTACTTAACTTCCCTGGTAAGATAGTCAAAACCAGGAAAATCTTTGACGAATTAAATATCAAATAGATTTGTTTAAAATGAGTGAAAGACAATTAAGTATAATAGTAGGTACGTGGGTTAGGTTAGGAGATACCATAATTATATTACCTTATATATCTAAATTGAAAGAATTTTTAGTTCTGAATTTTATAATTATAGTGCGCCAACTGAGCACATAAGCTAGGCCACATTATATAGAATATAGTACATACCTATAAGGATTTAAATCACATGTATGCGGATCTATATAGGTGTAATGTATCCAGTTATCAAGACCGCATGTGAACTAAAATAGCTTGACTATTTATTCCTCTTTACATAATTAATTATTGGAAAATCATTGCTTAATTAATAACGATATTTTGTCAATGGGGATTAAGCCTAATTTTCTTACCGTATCGTATCCCTAGTACACCTTTACATGTTCGTGTGCCAAAACTGCTAGATCTGAGATACACATTATGTTTTTAAAGTCACGTACATTGATAGAGATTCCCATACTTGTAACATCTCACCTTGTAAAATGCCATACGTAGTTCCATGTATGTATACCTAAACACTTTCCCAATGTAATATGCCTTAGTTTCAAATCCCTAATGTTCGCAACTTTAAAAACATACTGTAGATATCTATTTTTACTTATTCGCTGAGCTTGCCGACAATCTTAGATTTCTTTGTTATCTTCCATCATATTGACATTTTGTAAAAACAACAAAAATGGAAAATACTTACCTATATAAATATTGAATGTAAAGGCTAAAAAATAAAATTAGTATTGATGTGTACAAAACCAAGTATAGAACTGCAATTTCAGTGCTAACTTTTTTATTCTATTTGAATTTATTATCACTTCTCATCCCTTATGACAAGGGCTAGATATAAGGTCTAAGCCAGTTGTCTTCTCAAATAATGTTTAATAAAAAGTTAATATGATTCCAACTTCCAAAACACAATAGCTACGTATGTACAACTTTCACTTACTCTCGTTCTAGAGCTTAAAGTGAAAGCAAGTGAAAGAGCTAATCAGTCCATTATTGGGCATTTACCGACCGAGAAAGGTTTCCAGTTTATTACATCACCGAAGACTTTACATTGTAGTGTTGTAGTTACGGTTCTTACATGAAAACGAATCTTATTATGTAAAACTGAATCATATCTTAATTAGTGTCCCCCATTCAAAATATTAAAACATAATATTATGAGCTATTGAGAACAGTTCAGTCTTGGATTTCTTTATAAAAATGCCAAAACTGAAAATTCATGATTAGGTTGAAATGAGATAACCCAAACTTTAGTATATTTGGCTAAAAGGGAGCTAAGCCAATAAAACATAAGTATTATGTATTTAAAAAGTTAAATCAAAAGCCGTAATAAAAATTTAAATTACAATTAAAAATGTGTAATCATTTCTTCAATCGTTATGCATAACACTTGGTACATAAAATGGCACAAATGTAAGACATTTAATTTGATCCAATAAAGACGCAAAATGTATGCTGATTAAATGCTGCCTTCCACGTTAGTTAGTACATACCATGTAGTGTGTTCTAACGTCGTAATGTAATGAGTGGCAATGTAAATTCTATTTAGATTTCTAAACTAATAGTTATTCTATAATGCTATAGTTTACAGACACCACCACTTTCATTGAATTGAACTATCTCTCGTTTTATTTCCTTTCAAACAATCATTACATTTTCAGTGGTAGTAATGTAATAGGACAATATTAGTAGTGTAGTGTATGGTAATATAGTCTTAAAAATTTGCAAAGGCAATAGATATATCTGGGTACAATTTTAAATATTGTTATTTCTGTATTTATTAGATAGACGTGTAGAAAAATGCATACAAGCATCTATACAACCATTGCGAGTTAGAATAATATTATTACATGCTAAAACTCACGACAAATAAATGCTGTGTACAGTTTTGTTTATATAGTGCAGCATTACTGCTAAATACCTACTAAATACAATTAAGACTCAAATTAATATTATTAATGAAACACAGTAAACACCATTTATCGTAAACACGGTGAAAATACATAATTTTTCTGTTCGCTGAAGGATATCACTGAAGATCAATTATATACTAACTCAGCATCAAAACTGCTGATTATTAGAGTAAAGACTAAGGATTCCACAGTTCAAAAAGTGCTTTCGTGTAATCAAGGAAGGAAGGAATATATATAAGCATAATTATTATTCAAGGTTTTCATTCTATTTGCTGAACCAATTCCAATATTTCTGACTTGAGATACGATATTTCACCAGTAGCAAGAATAGCCGGAACCGAAGGTGCATTAAAATTAACAATGGTTGCAGGAGGCAGACGATATTCTATTAAAGTTGCATCCGTGTTATCCAAAGACTCTCCGCCAGGTTTTATCAGGGCAAAACTTACAGAGTCTAAAGATAGATTTTCTCGGACAAACTCATAAATATCAGAGATTTTATCTCTGGATGAAAACGTGCCCTAAGAAAATCATAGTAATTTTTTTGTTATTTTAATATTAATTTGTATCGTTTTTGAAACATTTTGTTTGATACCATAAAATATGTAAGCTTACTTGAAGGGTAAAGCCGTCAGGGAACCTTATTCGTATTACACAGTAGCGATATATTCTTCGCTGACGAAGCTCATCTCGTTCTCTTTGGGCTTTAGTTCTCAAAGTTGTTTCTCGTTCTGCCAGCTCCGCTTTAATTCTCTGTTCCACTTTTAGTTCCGCTGTACTTAGCTCGTAAAAGTCAGGTGGCAATTCTCTTCGCTGCTTGACTTGAGCAGGCATTAAAACTTGCAAATTTCTATCTACAACTGGTAGAATAGGAGTTGTTTGATGTAACGTATCACGAAGATCCTAGAAAAGTTGATAATTTTTTATCGAAACAATGATTATGGCATGGCCTTAGCAGAACAGTCAGAACACTCGGAAACGATTTTAAATAACCAGAAAAGTGTTATCATAAGCACGATGGGTTCGACATTTTCCCAGGCAGGCAGGCATTGCCTGGAAGAGAAATTGAGGGGTGGAAGAGAAAAAGCGAAGCGCCGGCGATAATTTTGATAATTTTGAAGAAAGAAAGAGGAAAGAGGAGAAAAAGGGGAGGGGAAGGAAGAGAAAAAAAGGGGAAGGAAGAGAAAAAGATGGAAGAAGGAAAGAGGAGAAAAAAGGGGAAGGAAGAGAAAAAGAGGGAAGAAGGAAAAAGGAGAAAAAAGGGGAAGGAAGAGAAAAAGAGGGAAGAAGGAAAGAGGAGAAAAGGGGGGAAGGAAGAGAAAAAGGGGGAAGAAATAGAATTTTAATTAAT
>JAQFYC010001329.1:0-35939 GCA_034694165.1 Tomocerus mixtus | reverse complement strand
GATTTTCTACCTGCTCTGACCGTTCAACCCTTTCAAAAGCTTAAGCTTAGGATTACGGAGATGATCGACACAGTCCCCTCATAAGTACCCACATAAAGCCCGGTTACTTAAATGTATCTCATAAGTACATACTTAAAGCCAGGTTGCTTATATGCCTCTCATAACTACGATCATCAAGCTGGGTTACTTACACACAATGTAATGTTCAAAGCATTATTGCGTTCCAGTTATCTATAAACTCCTGTCTTTACTTACAACTTGAAAGTATATATGGATAGAAGTATAAGACCTGCTTATACTTATAGATAATATACCATCCAATGAGTAGGTACTCTACTAGGTGCATGAATAAAATGTCCCGTGTAGGTACTTATTAAAAGTTTGCATGCATGCAAATGGTATAATATTAGAATTAGTTCCCTGTAGGTGTGCTAATAAGAGCAATTACATTTAAGTTACATGCATAGATACAATGTGTAAGTTATTCATGCTACGTTATAGATATCTATATCTATCTAGATACCGGATCTATCTGGGTACATCATTTTTGTAATTACATAGATTGCAAATACGTGTTAAATGGTTCATACAAAGTATATAGTAAGTCCGTCCGGTTTTTACTTGTATGCATCACATAAGCAGGTATATGTATACAAAGGCCCGTTTATTAACATTGATCCAATAACTATGTATAAGACCATGCATGCTAGTTTCACTCAAGAGCCAAGTAGACTGGTAGTATTTACTTACGACTGTATATAATATTGGTGAAACTCTAGATTTCTTCATACTCAAGGTTTCATCTATGCGATGGGAAGTGGCAGGAGAATGTGGTAGACAGTTCTGTATTCTTGTCAGACACTGTTAACATAGAAACATTTGTCCTTCAGCTTTGAGCTTCGCGGCAAGCAGTGTTTCCTACAAACTCATATTTATTGTGGTATTATCTGATCCAGCTCGTTTGTATTAGGATTGCGTACTACTGCTAATTTGCATACATAGCTATAGCACACAAAATGACAAAATGCATGTGCACATAAAGGCCTAACTTAAACCCTTAAACACATCGCGTGTAGGGGCTAAAAATATATTACCGGTTGTATGTAAGATTATTTAAAGGCTCCAGATTGATATACTATACTTGAAGCTAATATCAGTAAAGTTGCTCATGTTGTAGTATACATAGAGAAAGTGCAGAGTATATGCATACATAATGGTATATTATGCTGTAAAGAATATTTATGTTGTATGGTTAAGCATAATTCGATATTACTGCACATGGTTTAAATGTCTATACTATTTATGTGATAAGATACCTAGTTAAATGAATGTCTTGTAAATCGTAAAGTTGTAGGGTGCTTTATATATATATTAGTAAGTCAATATCATTGGGTGGATCTATTAACAAATGTTGTATTACCTCTAAAATATAAATACCCATACTGCATAATTGATCTACTTACTATTTACACAACAGGTTACTTTATGCCATCTACAAAATATGCCAACTAAAAATTTAATGCACAATTAAAGTTAATGAGCAAAAGTACCCTAGTGGGAAAAATATGGTGACATATTATACAATTTTATTGGATCAAAAAATAGATATTTATGTATATATTCGCACTAAAAATGTAAATAAACATAAATTGTATAGTAATACCTACTAAATAATTCTAATTGAATTCTCAAAATAATTACTAAAAGATTTAGTGGCTTTTGTTGTACTTCATAGATAGCTTAGTTTACATACTTAGTCAAATTATTGTAATCTCTTAAAATATTCAATACAAATTAAAGTGAATCTGTATACACTACACTAATGAAGACACATACTTTAGGTTCCAAAAATTATATTGCATTGTGTCATGTTTTGTTAGAATCAAAATGATCTATAGATAAGTGATAATACAAGAAATTATGCTTAATTGCCAATTTTTGATCTATTGACATTGCATTGATAAATCTCAAGCACCGATCAATCCAAAATCTCAATTTGCCAAATATTATCTCACATAACATTTCAGATCATGTAGATTGCATATTATTTTTACTTTCATTAGTCGTTAATTAATAGTTTTCAATCTTTGTATTCTGAATTTAAAGAGCGACCAATAACCAAACGACGAACTTCGGATGTTCCAGCACCAATTTCATATAACTTTGCATCTCTTAGGTATCTTCCAGTTGGGTAATCGTTAATGTACCCATTTCCACCTAAAGGTAGTCATAATATATCCAATAATTAAGTTTATATTATGTATACGGAGCTATATATTGTTTCTAGAATTTTTATATAAATAAGAACAGTAAAAATAACTAAACTATGCAAGTATATTGGTACTACATATACTAATTAACTGTATTTGCAAATATGGGAAGATAGCCATTAAGTTATGTTGCTTACCTAAGCATTGTATAGCATGCAAAGCCACTTGGGTTGCGTTTTCAGCTGTGTAAAGGATTACTCCAGCGCAATCCTAAAAATTGTCAAATTATGCAATTTAGTAATAATTACTACTGAAATAATAATAGTTAGTAATAAAAGTGTTGACCTCCCATCAAGAAACGATAGCTATATTTCAATTGCTTTTAGCGACAGTAAGTTGCTTATTAATCTTAATTCGGTTACCTTTCTATTGCAATGTCCCAAGTCTACAGCGCGACCAACACTGTATAAATAACTTCGGGAAGCGCTTAGAATTGTGTACATGTCAGCAATTTTACCCTGAAAACAAATTAACCAATTTAGGAAGGTTAAACATATTTACACTTTGATTTATGGCCTGTACATAAATATATCTTTTTACTTAAGGCACAACAATTATTACAATGACATACCTGCATAAGTTGAAATTCTCCAATTCGTGTGTTGAATTGTTTCCGATAATGAACATAATCAAACGCAGAATCACAACAGGCTTGCATTATACTGAACAAAAATTATTTAATGAATTAGCCAAATAATATTAGGAAAAAAAGAAAGATTAAAATCAGAAATAATTTTGCTTGGCTTACCCAACTGGACCAGCAGCAAGTACTAAGCGTTCCAAGTCCAACCCACTGAACAGTACATAGATACCCTTATTCAATTCTCCTAATACATTATTAACTGGAACTTTTACATCTTCAAAAATTAGTTCTGCTGTGTTAGAACCCCTCATTCCTAATTTATCCAGCTTTTTCCCTACTTTAAAACCAGGTTGATCTGTGTCCACAAGAAAAGCCGTCACTCCGTGAGCTGCTTTTGATGTATTAGGTTCAGTCTTTGCATACACCTGTTAAATATATTGTAAAATTCATAGATAGGTATACATTGTATACGTTTTAGAATAACTTATTAGAAACTGGAGAATTTATACAACTTACAACAATAACTTGTGCATCTGGACCGTTTGTTATCCAAAATTTGGTCCTGAAAATATTTGTACCAGGAAGAATGTTGAATTTATAAATGAAAACACATAAAAATTGAAAAAAGTAATAACAGTATATACCCATTCAAGATGTAATTATCTCCATCTCTAACAGCCTTCGTTTTCATACTAACTACATCAGATCCTGCATTTGGTTCGGACATTGCCAATGCTCCAATATACTCCCCAGAACACAGCTTAAGGAAAATAGTTTTTATTGAAATTTACTGACTGAATTTAATTCGCTATTAAGTATTAATTCAATTACTTTAGGTAAATACTTCTTCTTTTGCTCTTCGGTCCCATTTCTATGAATCTGATTTAGGCAAAGATTGGAATGAGCCCCGTAGGAAAGAGCAATGGAAGCAGATGCTCGGGAAAGTTCTTCCATAATTATAATTTGATCCATGTAACTACCTTCCGTTCCGCCGTATTCTGCCTTAGCAGTAATTCCAAGGAAGCCCATATCGCCCATTTGCCTCCAAAACTTTTTAATGTTAGTAAAATTGTTAGTTTTGTCTATTTCTTCAGCATGAGGAGCAAGTTCCTTCTGTGCGAAGTCGAATACAGTTTGCCGCAACTAAAATTAATTGTGTAAACAGTAAACACCAACATTATTTAAGATGGATTGGGTATTACTTTAATTTTTCTGGCAATCTTTCTTATATACCTGCTGCTGATCCTCTGTAAGACCAAATATGACATCGTCAATTGGATAGGTACTGCCGTGACGAACATCATTCAGTTTAATTTGAGGCTTTTTCATACACTTCTTTAAAATGAAACCAGCATTTTTCAAAGCGGTGCAGTTTCGGAGGAAAGCCATTTCTTAAATATTCTGCAATTTGTAGAACAATAATGAAATGATTAAAATCACAATTAGATACTTTGATTAGATGCTCTTCCTCATAAATTACAAAATAAAAAATTGCGATTATTTTTATATTTTACATAAGCAGATGAAGAAATAAGCAACATAATTATCGCGCTATTTAATCTTATAAGTTTTAAAATTGTATTCCTTAATAAATGAATAAATATCCAGCTAGTCCCTATTATAAATTCGATGTTATGTAGAAATATAGTTGCACATAATATTTGTAACTTCTATAGAAGTAACATGCAGTATGGGAGTAAGCGTATATTGCATAAACAAAAACTAATAATACAAAATAAACCAGCGTAATTTTTGCTGTTAACCTAAACAAAATATTATTCAAATACGATAGCATGTAAACTTCCATATTGCAGATACATTACTTTACAATTATGCAATACATGTATTTATACATGTGTATGTAGTGTGTATATGTATTACGTGTAATTAATTCCACGTGTGTTTAAAATCCTTAGTAAATGTTGTAAAATCTCTAATAAAAATCCACATCCAAACAATTTTGGCAAATTATATAAATAAATAGCAAATGTAGTAGCTGGAGAAATTATTATTTTGATTAGTAGATATCACAAATATTATTATGTGCGTAAATTTTCTTTTGCGTAAACATAAACTTGTTAATATCTGTATACTGTGTATACCTGTTTTTGTTCTTAAGAATGTTAATACAACTTGTAATTTAGAAGTTCTTATGCCCAAAAAGCTAATTTTTCATAAATCCATTAGTCCAATTAACTATTTAAAATAAGTTTGTCTTACCTACAAATTCGACAGGTGTATCTTTACGTACTTCTATTTCAAGGTCTCATTCTCATCAATGCATTCACATAGATACACGGAGAGAAATCAGCATAATGTTTTACATTAGAGCAGCCGCTTCTTTGCTTAATATTCTCCATGTGATGAGAAATTTAGGCCGGCTACAGAAACTCATATGATAGACGGGGTTCAGAGGGAAACTTTTTTGTAGAACTCCTCCAGATCTTTAAGTGTTTATCTATATCTCATCCACCAACCACAATCTATTTTCTTATCATAATTTCATCCTATGCATCACATTGATGAAAGAAGTCAATTAAACTACACTGCAAGAGGGTGCATGACTGCAAGACATGAAATTATTGAGACTGAAATTATTCTCTTGTACGAGTCATCATTTCCTTTACGACTCCATATCAGGTACTGTTCACTTTATTCTCTTCATGACACTTGAAAAATAAACGTTATTAAATAAGTGGAAAGTCCATGAGTTAACGATTGTGGGGCAACAATACACAAACGTACCTATTTTAGAAAGGCAAAATTGTTTTAAGTAATAATCAGAAAGATACCTAAATATTACAAAGCTAGTGAATTAATAGGTAATTATTTGTAGATTTGTAGTTTTTGGGCAAAGTGATTTAATTATTAATTATTCGAATTTCTCACATTAATATGTATTTGAAAGTTATATATGTATTAAATTATTACTAATAGTTTTACTGTTCTTAAGTGTGTAGTGTACTCTAATTATTTTATGGTTCATATTTAAATAGAGAGAGTGAAATCTGCTTTCACCGGTAAGTACTTTCACCGCAACTTTTACTCAAAAAGCACAGGAATTTTGAACAAAATGAGCGAAAGTCTAAGCCTAGTTGAGCAAGCCAAGAAGTTAGCTGCTTATCAAGCTGTGGATGAGCATATTCAGGTACTCTACATTAAAATATTATAATCACTTTCTCTATTATATATAAATATTCAATAAAATATTTCTGGAAAAAGCCAATCTTTGTATTATTTTTTATTTTGCATATAGGATGGACAAATAGTTGGTATTGGAAGTGGAAGCACTGTTATCTACGCCGTCGATCGCATTGGTAAACATACAATAATACTTGACTTGCATGACTTTAACACGCATTCAATGCATGCCTTTAACCTGAACTTGTACTTATAATGAATAACATAAACAAGGCAAAGGGAAAACAACAAAGGTCATCATAATTAATATCTTTCATTAATAATATGAGTATGAGGTCATTGTCACTAATCTAGCTGAAAGAGTAAGCAAGGAGAATCTCAAACTGATTTGTATTCCAACTTCGTTTCAAGCGAAAAATCTTATAATAAGTCACAAACTGACACTGTCTGACTTAGATGTGAATTTTCCGGTGAGTTTTTCTAAAGTACTTCCTAAATGAGTAATGGTCCTTACTAATGATAATGAGTCTGTAATAAATACATGTTAAAATGTTTAAACAAAATACATACAGATTGACGTCACCATTGATGGGTGCGATGAATGTGATGAAAATCTCAACCTCATCAAAGGAGGTGGAGGATGCTTACTACAGGAAAAAATTGTCGCTTCTGCTTCAAAGAAATTGATAATCATTGCCGACTACACGTAAATAAATACTCTTTATTTCATGTACGCATATAAATTATTAGGTACCCCTAGTATTGTAACAAGCTTATTTTTACGGAGAGTATTAAGAGAAAGTGTACTATGTAAATTCTATTGTATTCTTTCTATATTTATTTTTTATTTTTATTTACTTTCTGATTTTTGTGCCGACTTAGTCTGTCTGCTTTTAATTAAGTTTTTGCTCAAAGTGAAAGTATTTGTGAAAGTTTTAAATGGTGTTTCTACGTAAAAAGAGAAAGTTTTCATCTGCATTTACCAGAGAAAAATAGGTGAAAGAATAGAAAAGAGAGCAAAAATTAAGTCAAGTTTAATTTAGTGTCCATATAATACATACTAAAAAAATCCGTTGGTATGTACATATACTATTTAAAAATATTAAATTAAATTGTATCCCAATCCCAATTTTTATAGAAAAGATGCCGAATTTTTGGGAGACAAATGGAAGAAAGGTATTCCAGTCGAAGTATCTCAAATCGGTTGGAAAGTAATTATGGACAAGCTCAATCGATATTGCTCTTCGGTGGGAGAAAGTGAAACTTCTGCTGATGTTAGATTGGCAGTCAAGAAAATGGGTCCAGTTGTAACTGATAACAGTAACTTCATCATAGATTTTAAATTCGGGAACGTACTTAGAAATGGAAAACATACACCTCAGAGCCTTGAGACTTGGTTGCAAACTATTCCAGGTACTTGTTTAGTCATAGTAAAAGTAGTAAAGGAATTAGCACCTTTAGTCCAATTATCAATGCAATTGAGTAGTAGTATTGAGTATGTCAGTATTAGTTTAGTGTCACAAAACAATGAATGAAATAATGTATATTGGATTTTTGTTTACTAAGGTATTCTGGAAACAGGACTATTTATAAACATGGCAAGTCAAGCTTACTTTGGCCTCGCCGATGGAACTGTCAAAACCAGAGCTGTACCAAGAAAACCTTTATTCTTTTGAACTGGTATATGTTTTCTACGATTTCACAAATGAGTCTTTCTATGCAATTAATCAATGCCAATTGTTCATACTGTTATCTACGTTTACATACACAAAAATACTATTACTAACCTTATTTTTCCTAACAAAAAAAAGTTAAAAATGGTATGGTAAATATTATATTTTATGTTTAAATAAAATCAAATCTTGTATACATAGCGGTAGGTCTATAATTCGTCGGTTCGGTATTACATATTTGTTACCATAATTCACTTGTTACCTAAAATGGGTCTGCTTGCGTTACTTACTGAATAAAATTAAAATCTTTAAAAAAGTATTGATATCATTGAGAATTATTACATAGATAAGCGCATTTGACTGTAGCTCACACTATTAGGTAAACAAGTTTCGTTTATTATGTTAGCCCAATCCACAAGTTTCAACTATAAACGAGTACATACAATAGATACGATACATACAATTACAATTAGTACATATAAACGATAGATTACATATTATTAAATATAGCACAAATAAATAGTACAACTTTTCCGAATATGTTACGACTCCACTGGATTTTGAATTACGATCATGGAGTACTCTTTCTCTGCAAAAATATTTATAAATGTACGCTATATGCATAAATACTTTAAATACTGTAGTTTAGAAAATTCAGACAGTTTTAGCTCACCTGGGCACACTAACACTTCATGCTTTTTGGTCCGAAGACGAATGAATGTGAGGTCATTATTTGTGTCCAATTCCTTAATCATTGATCGAGATTTATCTACTAGCTGTGTGACCTGTGCTGCATATTGGACGCTTAAGGCATTCTCCACGGTCGATTTAATTGGGATTCCTGGAAGCAACAATATTGAGAGTAATTAATGACAATGCCAAATAGCGACAACATTGTATAGGTACTTATGCTTTTTTCAGAATTCTCAATTAATTTGAAGTAGTATACCCTCATGGTTAATGACAATAAGGCCAACGACTCCTTTGTGGGACAAAATCCTCTTCATCGCTTCTTCTACTTCGTTGGACTACAAAAAAGTAAAAATGCAATGTTAATATGGCGTAGTTAAATATCCATTTATTTCAAATTGCATAATGACAAAATAGAATTAGTTCTCAGTATAATTGTCTTATCATAAAATGATGAAATAGGCAAACCCGAACTCTAAAAAATAAGGCAGCACCAATTCATGGCCCAACACATTTAAGCACATTGTGAAAGAATACAACGAAGCAATAAAACGGTAATTAAGCAATGAAAGCACTCCCTTACCGAATTCAGGGTAGCCCTTTGCAACCATTTTCAGACCTTTTACCATTCATCACAGAACAGAAGTAAAAACCAAAACTGATAGCACATATAAAATATATAGCTTTACCTTTACATACCATTTCCATACAATACACCCACTTAACTACCCCAATTCAAGGCCCAGGAGACCTAACAATTATATCTTGCAATTTCAATTTGCAAAAAAACCTATTTGAAAATATCCACACCTAAATCGGATTCCGAGTGACCGGAGTGACTCATCTAATCATCTTCGTGATTCTACATCTAACATAATTTTTAGACACCACACAAAAAATTGAAACCTACACTTTCTATCTCGCTCAAGCTGTAGCTGATAAACGATCATTCAAAAATGAAGATGAGATTTTTACGCATAATCTGTTAAACTCAAACTACACAAACTGCCAACTGCAAGCAAATAAAATAACAAAATCAATCAATACGAACGAAAAACGCGACATACCATTTTTTCCTTGGAAGCTGAAAGCTAGACGAGACGAGTTGCGAAAAAATTCAATGGGACGCTCGTAATGCTGTGCTGCTGCTTGTCACTGATGTGATTACAAAATCTAGAAAATTGGTTAGAAAAGCTTGTTATTAAATTTTTTTTAAATATTTGTTTTTGTTATTGTTATGGGTGTTAATTTTCTAATCCGCAATGCAATGCAGCTGTCTATTTGAGATTTTGGAATTTGGAGCGACAGTGATCTTATAGCAAAAGTTGATTCATCAAATCCCTTTCTGACCCATTGATGGGCAACCCGTTCCGTTCACCGAGGTCGTTCTGTTCGTGACGTGTTCGTGACTATTTTTTCCGGAAACAGAAACAGAGGAGCTAATAATGTTGACCTTTGCCTTTGAAGAAAAGCTAAACCCAAATTAACATCAACAGTAAGTACAAGGTCCTGCAAACTTATTCATTTTCGATCAATTTCATAATTTTGTAAAGATCCTACGAGACAAATTGAGATCGGTTTGCCGTTTTTGCCCAGCTATTATTAACACCATCCATCACATGGTTTAAAAAGAGCGAAGCTTAGGATCTGTTGGAAAAGATCTTGGATCTTGTTGACCCGATTTACTCATTTTAAAATTGTTCTAATTTGACTTTCGTTTTCGTCTGATATTGCTGATTATTGCTCCTAATATTCAAATTCGATCATATTCCGACTAATTTTGCTGTATGATATTAAACAATTTGTTGTAGACAAATAATTGCAAAAATGCCAGCAAAACCAACGGCACCATCACTTCATAAAGTGATTATGGTTGGTAGTGGCGGTGTAGGAAAAAGTGCACTAACTTTGCAATTTATGTATGACGAATTTGTAGAAGATTATGAACCCACAAAGGCAGATTCCTATCGTAAAAAGGTACAATTTTAATCTGTTATATTTCATATTTATATTAAAATCGAAAATTAGAATCTTATGGTGCCTTTGCTTCCGTATAATCGAAAATGCACATTTTAATATCACCTTTTCTTTATTTTGAATACCTTAGGTCGTTTTGGACGGGGAAGAGGTAAGAGTTTAATTTACACTTCAATTCAGTGTTGGCTTCGTTTCAGGCAGAGACTTTAGACTCTTTCTATTAAGCACATTCTGTGTTGTGGGATTTGCCTTCGGTGTCCAGCTGTCCTGTCACCAGTCACTGTCAAGTAACAAACTGGTAACTTGTAGTTAAAAGCCTGCCCTTCTCCCTTGTCCCTAGTTAAGGTCGATAGATTTCTTCCACGTGTGAGAATCTGAAAAGCCGATTTAATTTCGATTTAAGTTTTTCAATATTCTTTTTGACATGAGGCATGCATTTAACACATAACAGTTTGGCAATCACAAGCACCAATATGAATTGGCCAAGCAATTTACTACAAGATGTCATAGTCATATAAATCAAGGGAATGCCCTTTAAAATTATATACCAATCACCAATTTACAAACTTGTGGAAAAAATAATTTACTCTTTTATATTCATTAAACATTACTGTGATCTTACACGTAATCACACGAGCATGAGCAGTATTTGTAAACAATGATGTTTACAAAATATTTGTGTGTGGTTGTCAGCTGAGTTGATAATATCAGCTGTTGCACATGTAATCACATCAACACAATTGTAATCCAAGGGCGGGCTGCTTGTGCTCAGTCAGTAAATATGTAAATAATTTAACTAAGTATTGCGGTTCCATTTTCCATGAATTTCGACTCTGCTTTATAAATAATTTAAAGAATAATTATATAATATTACGTAGATTACCTTTAAACTTTACCATCACTGCATTTTTAGTTTAGTGTATTTCACCAGTCTCAATTGTATTTAAGTATTTTCAGTGTTTTTTTTAAATGTATAGGTTCAGATTGACATCTTGGATACGGCAGGGCAAGAGGACTACGCTGCTATTAGAGACAACTATTTTCGCTCTGGGGAAGGATTTCTTTGTGTCTTTTCAATTTCGGAGCCTGACTCATTCCAAGCAACACAAGAATTTCGGTTCGTAATTCGTAAAGTAAACTATCGCTTACGTTTACCAATAAACTATAAACAGCTATTAAGAGTGAAAGTGAGAGTCCATAGAGTACACCTCACTCTCACCATCCTTGCTTTCATTGCTCCCCCAAACTCTTATAAGAATATTGGGTCGGGTACACAAAGACAAGTTTAGCCCGGACGCAAAAGTTAATTCCCCTGGCCCCGGCTCCAATGTGGGTTGCAATGCAATTATATTTTTGTACATCAATACATCATTAAAAAGTTATGTCAATTCAGTCAATTGTCAAGTCTAAATGAAAGCCATTTCAATATTTTGGGTATTTTTAAATATATTGCTACTGATAGCTGAATTTACGGATTTCCCAAACTTGTAATTAGTAGCATTGGGCATTCCTATTCCTGTGTTACATTTTAACTTTAACACACGTTTTTATACCTATATGTATGTATGTTTATGTATGTTTTAATGGGAGAGTGCAACCTACTATAGAGTAAGCCGCACTACCGCTCAAGCCGCGAGGGCTTACTTAGCAGTGACTCCCGTAACAGTGACTTTGTTGTTAATATAAGTCAGGAGGCACGAGACTGTCATTTTTTAGAGCCAGAATGGTGGCCCACTACGAACGGGGCCCCATACCTATATAGTAAAAATTACGTTTACGTATAAATTAACACAGGAACCCTAAGAATCTGATATATATGTATTGTATTAATAATGTTTTTGTTTGATTCAACAGAGAGCAGATACTTCGTGTAAAAAACGATGATTCAGTCCCCTTCCTATTAGTTGGCAACAAATCCGATCTGGACGATCGTCGTAAGATCAGTAGAGATGAAACCGAGAGGAGGGCTGAACAATGGAATGTGCCATATGTAGAAACGTCTGCCAAAACGAGAACTAATGTCGATAAAGTGTTCTTTGATTTAATGAGAGCCATTCGAGAGAAAAAGAATAAAGATGGTGGGAATGAACCTGGCACTCGCAATTCAAAGCCGAAGAAAAGGAAGTGTTCCATTTTATAAGGTATTACATACTGCTGGAGATTGTTGACACTATTCTTTATAATCAATCTGTTGTGTAGCTTTTGTCGCACTCCACAAAATGTGCTCAGAATTTATATTGAATATTTGTTGTTGTGGCTGTTTTCTTATTGTTATGCTATTGTAATGCTAAAATGTTCTTATTAAGTTACTCTAGGATGTAGTTAACGAGCTAAGATTAGAATAGTTTAAGAAAATACCTTATGTTTTTTAGTAGATTTAGATATAAAATTTTTACATTTGTAAATACCATTACTGCACCTAACAGAAACAGGGCGATATTATAATATTTAGCGCTGCATACTTATTTAGTGAAAATGAATTATACAATATTTGTACCGCAAAATTGCGTAGTGTATCAGTGTACGATAAAGTGGTAAATAAAAATAAACTGTAGTTTCGTTTTTACCGTGAACGATATGATTAAAAGTACATATTATTAATTATTATTCTTTTTACAATACTATTAGGTAAATACTTAAGGTACATATGTACGTTACAGTTATAACGTTTAGTGTAAGTGAAAATACAATGTTTAACAAAGTTCAAAAGGTTCAATTGTATTCACTTTAGATCACTTTTTCGAGAGTCTCTACGTCTAAATCTATAATGAGAAAATTGTCCGCTTTACGTTTTCCGGAATGTCGAATTAGTTTGTGATCAATAAACTCTATGAGTAACATTTTTAATGAAGCGTCAGTGTGTGCGATGAAGGCCTCCCTGCATCTTCTTGCCAGTTCTCTAAATTCAATTCCCGGAAATTCTTTAACTTTATTCTTGTCCATTGATTTCACTTTTGCCAGTTGCAATGTGGCCAAAATCGAAAATGCTTTTCTCGCATTCGCAGTTAAAGATTTCATAACGTGCTCCAAAGCAGTTTTGCCACTAGTCTCGTCTTTGCCACTGCCAAAAACTTCTGGCTTCCATGTCAGCTCCTCATCGAATGGGTAAAATGTTGTACTATCAATCCAGGCAAAGTTAAAGCCTATGGTTTGAGTTTGATTGATACCTGCAATGCAATAATCCCAAATTATAAATAAGAGCAGACATCCTTTAAAATGTCAAAAATCTTCCAATATATTTAGAAGTTACCTAAAAATGCATTGACTTGGTCACTCGAAGCTACCAAATGTATGAAACTGACTTTTGAGAGGGCACTCAAAGCTGTAAGCATTGTAGGGTGACGGACTGAAAGAGTATCAAAATTTTTCACCAGCAAAAAGACGTCATCCTGGCCATCATTAGAAAGCTCGCTCAAGGCAGTATATACTTTTCTAAAATACAAAGGAAAATGTTTTCTTGTTATAATATATACTCTATTCTAACTCCTTTTGCACTAAAATAAAACTGTATCCTCCTCAGACTTCTGATCGATCACGTCGCCAATTTGCATGATAACGATATTAGCAATTACTTCCCAAGTTATAGGGAGGTGAATATGCATGAGAGGTATAGATATGATATAATGGTACACGTATGTGTCTATATAGTTCACCAGACTAGATATAATGTAATTGTACTATAGGTATAATTGTAGAGGTGAAAATGAAATTAATTACTCTTACTCTGATATAATATCCAGATTGGCCCCACTAATTGAAATATCGACATTCATAGCTGCACAAAACTCTACAAGGAACTGTAATGCAACAAAAATACATCAGTAATTATTTAATTATTGATATTTAATAAGTAAAACCTAAGGAAGAATAGGGTAGCCAAAATTAAGACTAGACTAGCGTACAACAAATACGAGAAAAACAATTTGTCATCGTGTAATATTGTACACATACCTTTCGGGCGTTCAGCTTTGGATACAATCCGTTAACGGAGACAGTCAAAAAATCTTCGTCTAAAATGTCTTTGAAACTTTGGAAAACTGCGAGTTTAGATCCGTATCCATACAGCATTATATTAAACCCCTCCCTTTTATAATAGTCAACAAAACATATATCACATCCAGTTTTATTGTCATACATCATACCAACACCAAAACCAAAGCAAATGAAAATACCTGAGCAAGTATATCCACCGAGGAAAATCTGCCTCCAGTTTCTTCAGCAAATCATCACATTCCTCCCCGTGTTTTGAAGTATCAAATTCCGAAGGAGTTTGATTTGCGACTCTTGTTGCTTCTTTAGTGACAGAGTATTTAAATGTAGGCTTTTGTGGCAGCGTTGCTTTACGTCCTCCGGTACCCCGTTTACCCTTTCCAGGTTTTGTAGTTTTCTTTCCTTTTCGCATATCGTTCATCACGTACTCATCCTTTTTGGTGGTAGCGTATTTCATCCGAGTTCCAGCTGTAAAGTACATTTCTGGATTTGATTTCCGTTGGTCGGTGTCCATATTTATCCTGAAACTGTTTAGCGATTATCACCGATTACATATTAATTACATTGTACTTAATACTTACATTACATCATACACGTTACTTTAATATTTGATTAATTTGATATATTATTATCACTACTTACCACTGGCCAGTTACAATTATTTAGTGACAATGACAGCTGTCAGTCGGACACTCTCAGGAATAGGACCAAATTAAATTCGAATTTACGAATGAGTTTTGGAAACGGAACAAAAATGAAAATACAAATCCACGAATAATGCTGAATGTCGAAAGACCGCTCAAAGAGAGATCTTAAATGGCTCAGTTTTCGCGCTCCACGTATTTAAAAGTATCAATAACATAATAATATTATTTGGGATACAGATGAGACGATGATGCATCATCGTGAAATGAGACGAGAGTAAAAAAGTCCCAGTTCCATCCTCATGAAGAAAACGGGTGGATTAAAGGAATTTTCTGATGTACCCCGGAAATACGGATAAAATAAGGGTTTTTTTGAATCGCTCTGTATGTAATGATGTAATGAACACTTTGATGAACACTACTTTGTGATTTTGATGTGACTACATGTGGAGGTTTTTGTTTTAATGTGATTTCAGTAGATTAATAATTATTATTGTGCACTTCATATTCAAGGAGGGGGAAATGAATGTATCAAGTCGGTTATTGACGCAGATGCTAGTAAAAAATCATTTAATTCTTTCTCCTTATTACAGTGTTACGATTGCAGATAAATTATACATTATTCACTATAACGTAAGTATCCCGGTTTGCCAGATAATCACTCATCTGAATTTTCCCTTGCCATCATTTCTTTTCTATTTAACTGCAATCCATACGAACCATCACACTCAGGGAATTTTTCTGTTAGATGACTTTTGAAATGCTGTCCAAAATTCACCCTCAGATATGTGGACACCTATACAGATAAAAATCCAAGTTACTTTAGTATACGTTACATATTATGTGTAAATTGAGGCGAAGTGTTATTAAAAATTGATTTTCGGCCAAGCAGATAGATGCGTGCACAATTTTAGAGAAAAACATTTTTGTTGTCTTACAACTATTTGCAGTTACATTATTGGTAAATATTATAATTACATTGCTACCAAGTATCTGTTTCCCACTGATATCCGAATAAATGCACTGCAAACTACAATTATATGCTTTCACTTTTAGCTGAGTTGCCAGCAATGTTGTAAAGCGAAAGTTAGCGAAAGCTTGAAGTTTAGCAGATTTCGGATAACACTAAATATTAAATAATATAATTTGATTCCATTTGCTACTACTAATTGCATTACTAACATACCTTCGGATGATTTCGCCGCCAAAGTGTTTTCTTTAAATGGTTTTCCCAAGATGGTAGTTTTGTGTAAAATGGTTGAAAACTCTTTCGCCGCAGTGGAATTCTATTTCCCATTGTGACCTGAAATGTAGCAAACATAATTGTAATTAGAGCGTGTTCGTAATTGTCTGTCCAATAGTCATTCTATGACACATCGTTAGTGCAATTTCAAAAGTTGTTTATCTCAAACTGACATTATCGCCAAACGTTTCTTATTCCAAAACTGCCCCAATTTTAAAAGTACCTAATTTTAGTTTCCCAATATTTAATGTTTATGTATGTGATTAGCTACTTGGGAATTTGATAGTTTTGTATCAATGTTCAAAATTACTTTGGGAATTATTACAGTTTGGGAATAAGCAACTGACACACACAGTACATTATTATGCAGAAAGAATTGTATTATTACATGACTAAATATAAGAGACTCGTCTATGGAAATTTCGGATTCCTTTCTGCAACTTGATGGTGCTGCAACTACAACGGGTATATTTAAATTTTCTTCCCGTTGTTCGACCAAAAAAAGTCGTTTCTCTTCGGCAATCTGCTGATGAGTTTTCTACAAAACAAGATAGTGTTCCGATATTAGTAATACCCAAAAGAAAAAGAAAGATGGGCTTTCTATTAACTTTATACATGGGAACACTAATTTATACCTGTCTAATCAGTCCAAGCATGAATGCTTTCACTACATGTTGTAAATTAGTTGATCCTTCTATTTTAGCATAGATATCTTTAATTCCAACCAGGATGCACATTTCACGGATGGCTCGGTGGCACACTAGTCCAAATCCCTCTGGCTTTTTGTACACAAATATTTTCGTCTGCCCAAATTGGGTGAAAAAGTCGTGCAGTACTACAATAGATAAGCAAAAAATGAAAATGAATATTAAAATACTTGAAAAATTATTCGTCTCTAACTTTAGCTGTATACACAATAGACTTCTTATATGAATGAAGTTGTTCAAATATCTTATAAAACATTTCTTTATCCTACTTATTAATTAATTAAGTACAGACCTGTGTGATCATTGTATCGTTCGACGTATAGCAGCTTCTGCCCAGCACGATTTTTAGCTCGCTTTAAGGCACTTCTTCCTTCAGGGCTTTTCCCCACAGCAAAGCCTCCTAGACCATTTTTATTACCGGTAAATGCAACTACACTGAAGCGTCTCCGACGACCTATGCTAGCATCCATATTCGCTACAGTTTTCATCTGTTACAAGATAGTTTTCACCCATTTACATTTAAAAATTCACTTTTAAATAAAGTAGAGTATTGAAATCGAAATATATATGTACCTCCAAAATCTTTGTATCAAAGCCTTCAAAGGTATCTAAAAAGAGAAAACCAAACAAACATTTCAAAAAAAAATGTTGACAGTTTTGAAATGCTAATTGCGAATTTCGATCCAAGAAATTGTTATGCTGCGCTAAATAATATACCTTGTCCTATAGGATCAGGGGGACCAACACTTCTTCCATGCATCTTCGTACCAGACCAACCTCTCTCCAAGGGACTTAGTTTTAGTGGACGATATTTGCCCATAGTATCACGCATTTTTGCAAGTTTTGCCTCTCTTTCAGTATCAGGAGGCAAAAGCCTTCTTGTCATTAATTCTTTCCCTTGTATCACTGGAGCATTTAACCCAGGCCAGACCATATTAACCTTACCTAAAATACAAAGATTTATTGGTTATCAATCAGCATTGTAGTTATGATTAGATAAGTTTATAATAGTCATTTTATGATTCATAATTCAAAAATGAATGTCACGTACCAATTCCAATAATTTGCCCTCTGTTAAAATCTTTGGCTCTTGCTTTTCCAACACCTCTACCACGACCTCTTTTACGACCGGCATTGCTAACACTTGTAACACCTTTCCATAGCTGCTCAGCCGAAACTTAAAACATGAAATAAGTACCAATGAAGGTTTATAATTTTTAGTAAAATAAAAGTACACTTTAGGCTGTCCCTCTCTGCGGTTAAAGTAAGGGATATGCAGCACAGGATGAGGAGTGAGTGAGTGATTTCACTCCTCCTGTGCTACATATCTCTTACTTTAACCGCAAAATAGGGACAGCCTAAATCTTCTATTGGCTGTCTTCAAAATTAATATAGTAAATTAAATTACCTTTAGCAAAAAAGCTAGTTCCCCACCGCACATGTATGTTGTAAATGGAATTGCACCCCAATGATTCTTCGTTTGCTCTTGTACAACTCCACAGGGGTACTACTTTTGGGGCAATTGTGTTTTTTGTAAATAGCTTAGTTGCTCCTCCAGAAGCAATCCTGTGAATACTTCTGCACTGAATATTAAACGCTGCGTCATTTATTCTTCCTCCTAAATATAAAAAATGAAAAAACATAAAACATTACAATTAAATCATTTTTATTTGTTTCTAGATTATTTAAAATCACACACTATGACACATGTCGATCCATAATATATTAAATACTCAATATTCAATATTAATTAGCTAACCACCAGGTATTATAATCAAAGATTTTTAAAATAACTTACCGTTCAACAAGGATCGCACTGTCGGCGCAATAATGTTTCCAAGCCTGGGGATCAACATTTTACTAAAAAACTCACCAGTCACCAGACCACTCACAAAAAGGCTCTCCTAACTTTCAACTTTTCGTATTTTTAGTTCATCATGGTATTTTGTTATTAAATATTCTCCTCGTAATAAGCACCCTATCTATATCTATAGAATTTTGTCCATAAATATTGTTTACAACACTAACTACCTATCTACTTTTTTCAGAGATTGAATCACTAATCAATCACTAAACTAGTGACCGAAAACAGACCAAAAAATTACGAGTTTGCTTCTCACATTCACATCTGAATCTGCAAATATAATGTAAACTTATTGAAAATCAGCGCCACTTTTATACAAGGAAGTGGCGCATTATTACGACTTATGGAGAGTTTCTTTTTTGTAATATATAGCAAAACGACAGAATCTCGTTTCGAAAGATTTTAAAAATCCTATCTTTGAAAACGATTGAATTTGAATTAATCAAAACTTTTTATAATTTGAAGCAGGACTGTTGTGTTAACTAACTAGTAAAGTAATAAATCTGTCCTCTTTCGCTCTTCTTGTTCAAGCAACATGTCTGAAAGAAAAGTTTTAAATGTAAGTTAAAATTCTATTTTATTTATTGTCGTTATTCTAGAATCTAGAATAATATGATATATAATTTAATAATAAATAATGTATTATTTGCATATTTATCAAACAATTTATGATGGCTTTTAAAACTTTAATAAACTTAAATGATTACTGTTACTTTTTAGAAATATTATCCGCCAGATTTCGATCCAACAAAAATTCCCAGAGCCCGTCAATCAAAAAATCGCCAATTTACTGTTCGTTTAATGGCCCCCTGTAATATGCGGTGTAATACTTGCGGAGAGTACATTTACAAAGGAAAAAAATTCAACGCTCGAAAGGAGGATGTCGAAAATGAGACCTACTTGGGAATCCGAATTTACCGATTTTACATAAAGGTTAGATTCGTAAATTCGTAATAAAAGTCTAGTCTAGTAACATATACTTTCGCTTTTTGGAAATATTCAACGTTAGAATTCTTTAATCACAGCTTAAAATTCCAACTTGCTGCTAAGAAGATAATTGTTAATTTTCTCCCGAATAATTTGTATTTTGTCTTTTATAGTGTACAAGATGCTTGGCTGAAATTTCATTCAAAACGGATCCTCAAAGTACAGACTATATAATAGAAGCCGGAGCTACGAGGAATTTTATGGCATTGAAACTTGCAGAGGAGCAGGCGGAAAAAGAAGAACAAGCTGAAAAAGAAGACGATGCTACGAATCCAATGAAATTGTTGGAAAAACGTACTCAAGCGTCACGACATGAAATGGCAGTGTTAGAAGCTTTAGAAGAATTAAAGGAACTTAATCAACGTCTGGTAACACCAGATTACGAGACTATGCTTCACAAGTATGATGTTTTCAGACAGAATGATGTAAAGAAGCAGGAGGAAGAAGACGAAGAATTTGTAAAGTGAGTATATTATTAACTAATGCGTCCTTTTGAAAAAGTGCAACAAATGTCATTTCATTTATATTACTACTATACTATTGTAATGCTATTTCATTTCAGGTCCGTATTTGGGAACAAAGGTGAAGCTGTTATAAAAAGAATCGAGGATGACAACAGTAGTGATGACGAAAGTAAACCTCCGAAGAAGATATTTGTGACGGATGTCAAAACCGCAACAGACATATTAACTGGGGACGTAAAACCTGAAGTAAATGAAGATAAAAAGCCAATTATCAAAAGCCTTGCACAAGAGAAAAGCATAGGCATAATGAATATTAACAAAAAGTCATTGGTCCTTGTCAAGCCTAAGGCTGGGTCAACATCAACAATTCAAGCTCCTACAACTGCGACCAATAATACTATCAAAGAGGAGCCAAAAAGCCCTGCTCAAAGTACATCCAATTCTTTAGGACTTTTGGGAGGATATGGTTCCGATTCTGCGTCTGATTCGGATTAATTGATGATGTAACAGCTTACGACCGGCTTAGCATTCGTGTCTCGATCCCTTGGAAGCTTTACCTCTTGGTATAATTGGTCTTTACCCAACTTTTTCCTATTGCCTTACATTGTAGTTCGTTTCAAAATTATTAGGGTAGGTTTTGGCACACCCTTATACCTCTTTCTATACCAATACCAAGGGGTAAAGACTCAAGGAATTGAGACGCAGTTCCACGAGTTTAGATTATATGTATAGAGCTCCGCTCTTCTATCGTTAATCGTTATATCATAGTGACATTGGGGATTCCTGTGCTGCTAGTTGAATGCAGGGATTTCCATTATCACTGTGATAGTAGCCACATTGTATGAATTTTCTTTTCAAGTAGGATATAATATTAAATAATTCTAGCTTCCTAAAATATTAAATAATTCACTAGTATTTTTATACTATAAAATAATTATAGTATAATGCATACTCCTTCATAGCTATAAATAATTTATCTTGTATATAATGCCAGTTTTCCGTTTTATATTTCTTCTGGTGTGGTGACAGTGATGACGATGATAATGACATTATAGATGTATCTTATGCAAGGAAAGTAGGTAGAATGCATTTTTCGCAATTCCCATAAATTCAGTTCGAAATATTTATGTTTTATTAAGTACTTCAAAGATGAAGAATTGACAATAAAACAAATATAATTATTCTATTCCCTCAAAAAATAAACCGACTTGTAGAATTTATATTCATAATCTTTCATATTTTTGACATCTTGTTTTGTAGGCACACAAATGTGTAGCGTATACAAATACAAAACCATTTTCGAACGGGTATATACAATTAATTGAACATATGCATACATATCACGCGTCTCAAAAAACATATAAAAACAAATATATTTTCTCATCAGTCATCATCAGTTCTAGATGAATACCAATAAATAATGTACATAAAAATGGACGCTACGTATTAAACTATTAAATCATAAGAAATGTCAGTACAAAATACAAAAGTAACGATAAATCTACTTTCGTGCTTATAAAACATATCCAAAAGAAATCACTAATTTTACTAACTTATTATAATGCGACATACGTTTTGATAATAATTAAGTACATTAAGTAATGATGACAATAAACTGACAGCAACGTATGGACATTACTACACTTTGACGTTAATGTATCGAATATATCTAAAAAAAACATCAACAAACAAAATATAAGTCTCTCCGTCCCTTTGCTTTTCGTCGCCAGTATCACAAAATAATAATAAATGGCTGTACTCATTATAATTGTGAACAATCTCTTATAAAAAGTCTTTACATTACGAGATTAATTATTATCTCTCAGCATTCGCTTTTGACTTGAGAACTTCTCCAGAATCGAACAGAATAATTAAATGCCACATTTCATGTTAAATATTTAAGTAATTTTGAAAGTTTACCAGAGTGTCTATAACTGTAGAAGATCTCAAGTCAAAGTGCAAGGGAAAAAACCCGATCACCATGTATTATCATTTCGGGGTCCAAAAAAACCTTACACGAGAGTTACTTAATTAATTTATCTAACTACTACATACAACAATTACATAATATGACTTATAATATACTATCATTATCATTATACAAAATTATACAAGGGCACCTTCACAAAAGGTACTAAATGTTATATAATAGCTCTATAACTCATTCCCCAATTCATTAGAATTAGAACATTACTATAAGTAATACTAGATATTTACAGGAAGCGACACATGTCTTATATAAATTCTGTGACTTTACGGATATATACAGGAAGCAATAATTTTTATTTACAACATAAGTACTTAAATTTAACTATTATTAATTATCGTTATTTGTTCCAGAGACTAGACTCTAGATCTAGAGACTGTTTTAGATAGACTGCATCATAATAATATGGAAAGGATATAATATTAATATTAGCCAATAATTATTCTACATATATATTACAAATTGTCACTACCGTGAAGGTATTTTATAATTCAACTATGCAAAAATACCATGCATATTTTACACAAACCACAAATTCGTGCAGTAGTGGTGCAACTTTTGTCATTATTAATAACCGTATAAATTGGCAAGCTGTGTTGACATGATTTGACATTTGATTTGATTTCTTAAGCCTCAATACTACTATATATTATAAACATTCGAATTACAATAAAATTGCTCAGCTCCATGATTACATAAACAACCGAGATGTATTTTGCAGATAGTTACGTTTAATGTGTACACAACAGTACATAACACACCAAATATCTGCATTTATAAGTACACTAATGTATATATACTTAATATAGGTTTAGGTACGAGGAAGAATAACATTTTAGATACTATTATAATAGAGTGTTTTTGTTACGTTACAGCGTTACATCTAAGCTGGATATATATAGGATTTCACAAAACGAAATATCGAGTGATCAAAAACAAAAATGATCTTCAGGCAGCTGAATACTCATCAGAAACATCTCTAACCCTTAATTGAATAATTAATTGATTATTAGGCTTTTTTCTTATTTTCTTGTAATTTCCTAGAAAAGGTTACCTTTCACCATAATAAAAAGGAAGTTTTACTTTTTTTTCGTTTTCTTGGGTGTGGAGTTTCCAGAAGTAGAAGGGAAAACTCCAACTCCACCTTTACTCAACTTGATCCCCTGAGCCTGAGTCATCTGCATTGGGGGCGAACTCATTTGTATTTGCTCTCCAGTAAAGTCTTGATGAGTTTGGTGCTGATACTGATACTGATTCATCTTGCACTTGGTGGTAGTGTTCGGTCCCTGGATAACCGCTCCCACTGCTGCCGACGCTCCTGCCTGCTTTACAACACAGGCGTAACTACGACCAGCATAATTACTTTCATAAACACAATTATTATCGTCGCTAGTTTTGATGGTAGCATTGTTATTATAAGCAGGGTTCCTTCCTCCAACCATGAGGCCAGATGAGTTCTCTGGAATCCGTTGCAATTGCATAGAAGCTTGAGATTGACCATAAGCGCCGCCCCCAGACGAATTCTTTCCCAGAGCGTAGCTCGAGCTGTTATTAACGATTATACTTCCAAATCCTTGGGGGTAAGACTGATTGTTATTTGGAATGAATGCAGCATGACCGTTATTAGCAACACCAAAATTGTTAGACATATTAGCAGAACTCATGTCACTCAACATGCTAGATGGATCGTCAAAGGATGGGGACGAAGTCCAGGGATCCAACGGCTGTTGTTGCTGTTGCTGCTGGGATTGAGATTGCCGGTTGTAGTAATCATACTGCTGATGTTGATGTTGGAGTTGAATTTCATTCTGGCTGGCATACAAATTCTGCTGCTGAGACTGGATCCGTCCTTGCTGGCTAAGTAAATTGCTATTGGACTGCAAAACGGAACTCTGATGCAAGGAGTTCTGAGCCTGGACAAGGGCAGAGACATGAGGAAGATGAGATGGCTTAACAATAGCAGAAGGATTCATTGGGATTTGATCATAGTAGTGTCCCGGACCTGGGTTTGCATTGTAAGGAGCAGTGGCGGGAGATGCGGGATAATTTTGGGTGGCAACCACAGAGGACGAAGCAGAAGACATATTAGGGCCTGGGCCGTGGTTAGTAATATAGGAAGTCACACTGCTGTTGTCACTTACCGCATGGGAGAGTTTAGACTGAAGATTTTGCAATCCTGCGGCCCCTTCCTCATCGACTGACGTTCCTGCGTACGCTTCCAAAACTCGCTTCATAGCCATAATTTCCTCTGGAGAGAAAGATGGAATATCACCTCCGCCGCCTGCACCACTGCTCGGAATCCCCCCGTTAATTGCAGGTGCAAGTGTTGACTGCAATTGCGTCTTCTGGGATAGATATTGCTGTGAGTTAGAATAGAGCGGTGCTTGGTATGCCGATGGTCCATGTCCATGTCCCTGTGTAGTCTGAGGCTGTTGATGTTGATAAGGTTGAGGGGCTTGGTTTTGATATGACGGGATGTTAGGCGCCGATTGGGTCGTTCCTGGATACTGTGGCTGAGCAACCATTGAGCTCTGTCCCATTTGCGAAGTCTGGGTCACCTGGCATGTAGTGGTTACTTGTTGTAAATGCACCGAGTTGGTCATTGAATTGTTGCTCAAATTTCCTGGAAGATTCCCTTGTCTTCTATACAGTGGTGCTCCTGCTACGAAACGCCCATTCACATTTGCAGTTGCATGTTGCAAGGGTTGCGGATGGACTTGTGCTACAGTGGAAGAAGGAATGGAAGATGTTGGTGGTGTCGATGTCGCTGCAGTTGGATTCACACTCTTGTATGCGTAGCGGTAATAATTGGCAGGGTCTCGTTGACGCATTACATTTGGATTTGTAGTGATGGGCATTGATCCATGATTGACCAAGGCGTTCTGTTGCACAGGCAGAGGGGGGAATCCCGATGGATGGAGAACACCAGCCACTGGATTCGGTGATGTATTGCGGTGAGGATGGTAGAATGGTGGCGGGTTAGGATATGCAGCGCCCGCAGGGATTGAAACTGGTAGCGGCACCGCGAAGTGACCTCCGCCGAAATGATTATTCACCAGCGGATGAGGTCCTGGGCCATAGTAAACTGGGGGTGTTGGAGGAATCGCCATAGGAATGAAGGGTCTTTGCCCATTGTAACCAGCAGCAGCCATTGGGTTTTGAATCAATACCTAGAAAGAAGGTAAAGCATTTTAGTTGAAAAATATATCCTTATTTCCCCCTGTTAATTATAAAAATATATTTATGTTTACAGTTTGCTGGTGCGATAGCGGAGACACATTATACATGTTGTTGAATGGCATATGATTTGGACTCGGATGCAAAGGGAAATTCTGATTAGCTACTGAAGGTGGTAGAGGAGCCTGGATCATTCCATTTTGATTAGTTGGCAATACGGACTGTTGTTGAATGTGCACAGGTTGTTGTTGTTGCTGACTGGAAGTCTGCGCTGCCATAAGAGATGGCTGATGTATGGAATTATTTGATATCTGGTTGGACTGGATGACAGCGGCAGAAGGATAAGTTTGATCAGTATTAACATTACTGTGTAAATGGTCGTGGAGGGCTTTGGATAAAATATTGTTGGCTGGGATGGCGTTTACCTGTGACTGTGCATAGCCATTCATTGCTCTCATTTGGGGTTCAAATTCATTAGCTAGAGGGTTCAGTCCCCATGTCAGACGCATTTCCACTCCAAGGATGCTTTGTTTCAATTGGGTGTAGGACATTCCATATAAAGATTTATTTTCCTGGCAGATTTGAATAAAATCCTCCCATAGTCGTCTGCAATTAATTAGACAATTCATAGGCAAGTTAATTTATAAACCAAATGCCAAATACACCAATACAATATATAGAACAGCAATTTACACCCACCTGCATTTACCAACGGAACAAAGAGACACTGGATCTCCAACGACAGCAACCAAGCTCTGTGCTCTTGTCAGTGCAGTATTTAGAAGTTTGGGATTTGAAAAAAATCCAAGATCAACTTCATTTCCAACTGCTTCGGGCAGAATCCTTACCCAAGGTTTGTGAGTTCTCACAGTACTTAAAAACACAGCCCTAAATTGCTTGCCTAAAATAAAGATGCAAGTAAAGGTTAAATTGACACAATACGGTGGTATGCTATTTAACTTTCACGAACTAGGGTAAGTAATTTACATTACCTTGCACATTAAAAACACGTTCAACGGACACGCTGTATAATCCTTTACTTCTAAGTCGAGATCTGATACGAGCCACCTGAATAATTTAACATAATGAATACAAAGTATTGGGCAAAATTGCGAAAAATGATAGAACGACATCAATACAAAGGTATAATCGGCATTGACGTGATGTCCTTATAGTTATGTAATTCTTATTATACTTTAAAATATATACCTGATCTGCATAAGGGGTTAAGACGCCTATCGCGTTCTCACTTCTGTAGTCACCCCATTTCTCAGGCCATGATGAGATCAATTCTCTAACTTTATCAGTCACTTCAAAAACCTGCAATGAAAAAGAACGGATTAGTAGTGGAGCTACTGGATAGTCAATATAGCGGACAATCCAATCTCAAGAATTACCTCAGCCATGTTAAAGTAAGATGTGCTATCTTTTTCTTGAACATCCTCCCCTCTTGCCGAGAAAAATGTCAGGGGATAGAATGAATCATGAACTGGTTGATTTAAGCCACACTCCAATTTTTTCGTATAAAAAGAGTCAGATGCAAACTACATTCGGAAGAACAAATTGTCATTAATAATATTAAAATTAACGCAAAATAACTGCACCTTTCATAAATTATACCTGTATGATAGCAGAATGAGAACGATAATTTTCACAAAGCATTAATTTGCATGGATGATTATCCGGATACATACAATGAAGTCGCTCTAATAAAGATGAATGCATATTTTTTGATTCCTCCGAGAACAGTTCAGGACTTAGCTAAATTGTAAAATATGAAGTGCGAATAATTAATTACCTAAGTCAACATAGTAATGTCTATCATTATTTTTAAAATATTTTTGAAGCATGCTTACCTGCATATGATCTCCAGCTAAAACTAGCTTGGTCTTATCTCCGGCAGACATTAATGGAGTAATGGCTTCAGTTTCCATAGCCTGGGCAGCTTCATCAAGCAAAATATGGCTGAATGTGTCTGAAATAAATAATTCGCTTGTTTTTGAATGATTGACAATTGACACTTTTTAGCTGTTGCAATTTAATATTGCATATTTCGATGAATTACCTTCGGGGATTTTTAAATCCATAAGCAAGTATGACGTACTTAGAGTAACTACAATAACACGGTGCGCTAAAACCTCATCTCTTGTCGGAGGTCGAAACATAAGATTTTCTATAGTACAATACTGAAACAAAATTTCAAATTAATTGTCATCATTTTAAAAGAAATTATTGCAGTATTAACTAACTGTTTATGTACATATGTATAAATTACTTTAAGAACTGTCGGATGGACCGAGTTTAGATTTCTTAAGCTATAATATATCCGAAGCGGCCGAGCTGCTTCAAAGCCTTCCTTGCACCAAGGATGCAGATATTCTTTAATGTATCTATATTTCAGCCACAATGACAAACATTATTCAATATTAATATGGGTAAATTTGATATGATTTGATAGGTAAATCGCATTGTAAAATCACAAAACAAATGTCAACTTACAAATCGGCTGCACTATTTGAATGAGTGCACACCATAACTCTTGAGTCCGTTTGAGTTAGTAATTTCCTTATGCATTGGGCTAAAGTAAATGTTTTCCCTGTTCCAAATGGACCTATAAACAAATTCAGTGCACGAATTAAATACCCTCCAAGAATACTGTGTGCTGACATTTTGCATTATTGTAAACTAAATACTCGTACCAATTACTAAAATGGGTGGGGTCTTGCATCCTTCTGCAGTAATTGCGATCAGTGCCTCTTTCTGTTTTGGATTAAGTCTCTTATGAGCTTCCTCATCTCCACTCCATTGTCTTAAGAAGAAAAATCGAACGATAATTCATTATAACAATTCAATTACACATAGCGAAGTAGAACAAGCACTAATAATTAAGTCGTATGTAGGTCTTACTTAATTGGGTTCCAGGGAATATTGCACGGAACTTCGAAATTCATGAATAGCATTTCTAAATGCGAGTCACGTAACTGATCAATGACTTTTTTCTGTTCCATGAAGGCTGTTCTATCTAACTGGAATTGAATATCAAATGAAGCTACTTCGTCTTCCTTCAGCAACAACTCTTTAGTGCATTTTGAGCCCAATTCGATATACATTGCATTTTTAGTTTTGTCCGTTATTTGGCACAAATACACCGTTGGCTTGCTAGATGTATCTGATTTTCTAGCTTCTTCTGTTTTTGTTAGCAAAACGCAATTACAGCTTCGTAGAATTAATCTACCTACTGCTGTATCTTCGGATACATCTCTGTTGACAAAATAGATTAGCAAATAATTATGAATCTTATGAAACATCAACATGAAAATTCGATTGGTAAGTATTTATATTAGATTTAGTTTTATTTTACAACCCCGACTCACCTGAATAATGTCATTCTACCGTATAAAGAACCATCTACAGCATATTTGGTCATTCCCTCGTTGTATCCTCCACTCATTTCATACTTGTCCATCATTTGGAGATGAGCTGTAACATTGTATTTTGCCAATATTTCCTGTCTAGCTCTTTCTTCTTGTGTTAGGAAGAAACCTGGAAATCACAACAGAAATTGAAAATAAGATTCGTTCAGTTACCATATCCTTTTATCATTGATTCGTATTTCTACATCTTCACATTTCATTAAGATAATTGCGCTTACGCATTCGTTCTTTGTAGTTATATTTTGAAAGTGGATCCCTAGTATCTACTGCCTTGCAATCCGGCTTCATTCCGTTTATGAGAGCAAATCCTAGTTTCTCTGAGGAAACCCGCACACCACTGACGGAGTCCAATATCAAAGCGTTACCATAATTCCACGTTACTCTAGCTCTGTAATTGCAAGATTTTTCCGTGGTTGGACTAACAGATCGTCCATTGTACTGCTGCTCACTGTTTTCTGTTTCCGGAGCATCGTCTCTTGGAGGAACAACTTCCACACACAGATTTCTTACAGATTTGGGCTCCATTCCAAAATCAAGTAATAATGTTTGACGAAAAATTCCAAATACTTCAGGGGTAAAAACCACCTCGACACTGTAAGTATAAACGTTGCCGTTCAAAGCTATAGCTGTAGGACTAACTGCGAGCTCTATAACTTGTTCTTGAGCAGCCTTGGACTAGAAAAACAGAAATCAAATACTCATCACACTTACAACCCAAAAAGCACTATTAGATATTAAAAATTATATTTACCGTAGCATCATCGGATTTGAGACTAATTTTCTTGGAAGATGGTCCATGGAAAAAAGCAGATCCAATTTTAAAATACTGTCTATGTCGCTCGTATAAAAGACACACATGTGTCATTGGTCGTTTGGATTCGATGGCGAATTTCCATACAAAGCTCGTCATTTTTTTCGATTGAGCTATTTCTACATGTAATGGCTTCACGCACCTATTTGTACAAAATTGGGCGTTAATATGCAGTATGATGATTACACAATTACAATTCATTTCTAGCTTTAGTAGGCATTTAAATTAGAAGTTCGGTAAACACATACTTAATTTTTATGCCCTCCATTACATCGTCTGAAAGCACAGTCTTATCGTCTCCACCATCTTGTATTTGCTCTAAAACTTTCTTCAAATACGTCGATCCACTGTCCAACTGAATTGTGTCCAGCAGCATTTTAATATTTCTATAAACAAATCCCCAGTTGTTTATAATAATTTCCCTGGCCATTAATAAATCACTATCACACAAATATGTTTATTATTAGTTTAATGTTGATTACGTTATAGCATATCGATCTTTCCATTCCTCCAACTCTTTCTCTCCGTGGGCATCAGGACATTTTTCTCCCAGAGAGCAATGTCCAAACCGGTACTGAAGACACAATACAAAAGTTTTCTGTCCTGGAGGTAGTGGCCGGTGTCTAGAAAGATATCAGAAAGCATAAGTTATAGAGAGTCCTTTTGACTATGTAAAAACTGTTCTATTAAATAAAAAGAATATAATAATAGTTTGTCTTACTTCCACTGAGGATCATTCGTTTTCCGTCCCATAAGCCAATCATAACTAAGACCGACTAGATCCTCCACATTAGAAAAAGCCTGAGATGCGTCTATACCAGTCTTTACGGCAAACATAAGTCCTTCCAATTTAGTACGACATTCCATCATCTCAAGGTCTTGTGGGGCGTTCTTCTTCCAAAGTTTTAAGATTTCTGCCACTTGATCCAACTGGAAAAGACATACAATAATGAATATATTATTTACTTACATAACCTAGTCGCAATTAATTCAAGACTATCGTGTGGTAAAAAGTATACAGGTAACTTGTTTTATTCTCTAAAGTCTATTTAGTATGCTCCTGCGCCGCAAATATTACTACTCCTATTTAGTAAATTAATTACTAATTAAAAGTGAACAAACACTTTCACATATAGTAATATAAAAGAACTTACAAGAGGGCTCATAGTGAAAATTGCTACTTTTACTCAGTAACGATGTATCTGTATTTTCTGTATAAAAGTAGTAAAGAATCCTTCCTGACTGGACTGTACTGTAGTATCTAAAGTACATCTACTAAATGTATTTATGTTCTACATACGTTATGTTATGTACCAGTCTTGGCTAACAAAAATGATCTGTATAATATGATAGAATACCATCTGGCACTTGTTCTGTAAAAGAAAGTGCAACACCAGCTGATACAAATCGAGATCAAGAACTCTGCTGATCTTGCGTGCTTTAATTGAGAGCGCAATAACAACTTAGATTATAGTTCTCCAGAAATGGCTAATATCCATCCATCGCTATGTGAACAGGGAATGACTACCTATTATGATTATTACTATGTTTACACGCAACTATACGTTCTAAAACTTCATGCATGGAATACATCACAATACATACACACAGCATCTAAAAATGTCACCTATTGAACTCCGGTATCTTCCTCCTAACATCTAAATCGAAACAGCATCATTTCCTCAATAGAGTTTTATGCGATAGGACATTCAGCACGTACAGTACGGTGCGACAAGACGATGCATTTCAAAAAACAGCACACAAAATGCAAGACGACAGTAGACATGCCTGAATTAATTCCTTATGAAGACATTACAGAACCAGAGCACGGCAAGGAGGCGACAGAAGAAATGATTTGCGTATCAGCACTAAACTAGTACATAATTGCATATGTACTACACGTATCTCCTACTAGATCTCTATAATGTAATCCTAATCTACTTAATGCTGACAGCACAGCACAGCTTATTCAATATGCAACAGAGTTTGAGTTTAATAAGGAGCAAGTCAAAAATAATATTCATGTGCAATGCAAAGATGTAAATAATATTATTGAGTAAAAAACAAACTATGCAAATGTGAAACACCTTTTTGCATGGATACGATACAGACAAAAGCTAAGCCAAGCCGCACATATGTGCATTATCGGCTTATGAAGGCCAAAGTGTTACATAAATGTTAAATTTTTATTTTATGTTAAATTGCATAAAAATGTATTCTGTCTCTGTCAGTCTGCATATAATACTCACTCTATACACTGATTTTCAAAATACCTGAAGTAAACTCGTTTAGCATATTGCTTGACATGCTTGGTCTAATTTGCATATTATGCTGTGGCTTACGGCTTAATAAAATTGCAAATGTATTAGTAAGTACTTAAGTACCTACTTGTGGTTTAATACGTTATTTACTTGTGTATAACTACAATTTTATTTATTATCATGCAATAAACCTTCATAATGTCAATCCCAGACATACAAATTACAAATACAACATTTATGTATGAGTAACTATAAAATATAAAACAACCTATTGAATGCGTACTTTTATTCACTCACACTTAATCACTCAATAGCCTGGGCAGACTATTCAGTGAATAAGTGCGCATTCAAAAGAGTTTATGAATTGGATTACACTTAAAAGTTGGTTTACGTAGCACTAATTAAATTCGCAATTCTCTACGTTTTCCATTTTCAAACAATACACTGTTTAAAACTTATGGAGTACTACATACAATTTTAATTAGCTTTGTTTCCTAATCCTATTCTGTGACCTTGCTCAAGCAATGCAATGTTTTAGATTACATCACACGAGAAATTATATTTGATTGTACATAAAATTAATATATATATAATATGGCCTTGCCATGTCCAACTGATTGTTAAAAAACGTTATATCTGTATATAAAAATTGAAGATGTAAATGGTGAAGGATTTCAAAAGATTTTTAGGCTATAAATAAAATTCCAATTACGATCATTATAAAAGATACAAACAAATCCATGTGTGGAAAATAAATATATTATAATTATTTGCTGATATTACCTTATTTAATTTGCAAAGTGCAGCTAGAAGACATTTATAAGCAATTGCGTGCTCCTTCTTTTTGTCCAGAATTCTCTGTGCATCTTGAAGCACACGGTCATAATCTCTAAGCTTCATCCCCACTAGGCACCGCTTCTCCAGCAAGTTAATTTCGTCAGTACTGGAAATTCCCAAATCTTCTTGACTTAGGAAGTCGCCACGGGCTCCTGTGAGACCTGAATCCTCTTCCTTGTCCAAACCCAAACTCTGATTCTCGTTCAGTATTTTCTGACGAAAACTTCCATCCAGACAAAGATCTAAATAATGTAAGGCCTTGGTCAACTCTCCTTTCCCGACAAGCTTCCTTGCTTCGGTGGCCCATGTTGCAGCTGTGGGCGATTCCCTATCGTCCCCCTCGTCACTTTGACTTACTACATCTGCTGAATTTCCCTCTGGGGTTTCGCTAACAGTGGAAATAGACTGTTCCCCTAATCCGTCACATTTACTATATACATTTACTGCCATTTTTACTTTGCTACTACAAAATTTTACACTACAATTACATAACTAACTAAAAACTAAACATTAAAAACTAAAAAAAACACCTCAATCTCTAAAACAAATTACACTATCCTTAGTTTTTGTATTCCAACTAAAACATAAAATGAACCAACAATAGTTTTCTAAGCTAATAAAATTTTCTGAATTGAAACAATCCTATATTAACTTTTATTGGTATTTTTATATTTACAATAACAATCAGATTTTATGAGGAATAATAATAACAATTCAGAATTCTGAACTTGACTTTTATGAGATGACGACAGAAACTAGGGCTATTCAAAGAATAGCGCTAGATGTAAGCAAAGTAGCACTTTCTCTTTTATTCCTTCGAGCTACTGCGTTTCTAATTCAATGGCTAAAAGGACCTGCCTGCGATATCTTTGTCTCAAGTTTCCTCATCTTCCAAAGTCCAAAACTTTTGGCACTTGCACTACTTGTACTTACACACGTATTATGCTGTAAACTACACGTGTATACTGCAAACTGCACTGCTAATAGTAGGTTCGCATTTCGCAACATTTTTGAGATTTCTATTGCAATTTATTCCTTTTAATAACTTGCATTTGAATGATTTTGTATTTCGATCTCTATAGTGCAGCAGTAGTGGGCTCTCTCAGGCAAGATTAAGATGATGCGTGAAGTAATTAACCTTCAACGCAACGGTATAAGCACGCCATACATACATATCTGATTACATACTTATTAAGGCGCTTGTGTCCTTTATGGAAATGATGTATCTGTCTGTCCGGTTTCGGTATAACTCAAAAACGGTTTCAGATATCGACTTCTTTTCAGGGTAGCCTATTGGGGACACAATTGAAAATTGTGGCCAAAAGGACCCACACCCTCGAAGTTTTGACCCCGCACCAAAATTTCTTAAATGACAACATATAGCAAATGAGCAATGTAGGCTATTATGGCAACAAGAATTCAACTATATACAATTTCATCCATCGGCAACGCCACCTAAAAGTTATGACCACGCCACAAAATTTTGAATTAAGTATTTTGAATTTTGAAGTTGAGAAATATGACAAATGAGGTATCGTTGAAAAGTCGTTGACATCAGGAATACAACTATGAATCACAATTAGCCCCAGCCTCAGGGCAACGTGAGATTTCATGGGAATTCATTCACTACGATTATAACTCTGATAAACCATTTTAATTTTTTGATACCATGCATAAGCTACATAATATACCCTTTTTCTACACCATTTACCACGGTTTATTTGCATATTTTGATACATTTTCATCGACAACACGTATTACATTTAGAGCATGTTTTAACTCTATAACTTTCTTAAAGATTTGCTGCTATTATAAGCTTAGCTTTTGTTACTTAATAATTAATAATATTAATATTTTTGGCCACTCCCACAATAATTCTATGTTTAGGATAGGAGTTATATTGAATTTTCAGAACGTTTTGCAGTTACCTGATCGATTTCCCAATTTTTGTCAAGTGCAGTCGGTGGGATACATATTTAAGTAGTGGGTATATATACTACTGATAATTACTATTAGAATACCTACCTAATAATATAGAATACCTATGCAGAGACCCCTATGCAGTGCTACCCTTCAATTAGAGCAGGGTAGCACGAAAACTTGAGGCCTATAATGGTTTTCAGATTTTCATTCAGTAGAATTCTCTATTCATAATTATAATTAAGCGTTAAGTAAGAATTATAATTACTTCATTTGCTTTCCATTATTAAGTGGTTGAGAAACCACTTGATGCAATTGCCCGATCTGTCTGTCCGTCTAAGGGAGCTGTAACTTTCCAAACGGTTCAAATTTTTTAATTTTTTGAATGCCATTCAAGTACACATATTAATACATACACAGAGCATACATATTATAACTGCATTATACTTTAACATGGGAAGTTTATATTCTATTGTTAAGGCACTTACTGAGCCTGGGCCGGTGTTTGCTATTAGCAGCCCCAGCAGAGATAATTTCTGAAGGAGACATTATAGCACAATACCCAGTCAGGATCTATCTGTATTCATTCGACACCTTTACACACCATATTACATAATTTATATTTTAATATAGAATGCTCCTATGTATGTAATTTAGCATAGATCCTAAAATGTTTAATGTTTAAAATTGAAAATACACGAGGAAAGCGTGCTCGGAATTTTAGTAATTTTTATAAATAGGCTTGCTTTTTGTGCACAGTATTTTATGTTTAGGAACATACCAATGTGCACTCTATTGCATTTGCATTTACATATTATACAGTAAAATATATGTATTTACTTGCTAAAGGATTAGTCCAGATAAATTGTGTAAAAAAATTGTAGGTTTTGATACATCGTCCATTCTGCTACATTAGTATTCAGTTTGGATTAAGATTCTCTGTAAATGTAACCGACACTACTTTGTTCCTCAAAGGAGCCCCGATCTTAACTTAACAACTCGATTCCTATAATGTTCTTATGACATAATTTCGTCCTATGCAGTACACACTTGTTCATAGAGCCTAAAAGTAAACAAAAAAAGTCAAAAGACAGAAAAAGTAAAGTAGAGAGACACAGCAAAGGAGACAAGCTTCTTAATAACTGTACCTACCTACATGAAAGGTACTATCTAATGTACATTTAAAAGTTACGTGTACGGTAATAGCTTAAGGAGGACTCAATGGTTAGAATATGAATCAGACGGACGCGCGCTTGATTCGCATCTGTTCATATTGAAC
>JAQFYC010001328.1:0-35965 GCA_034694165.1 Tomocerus mixtus | reverse complement strand
TGACTACAGCCGTGGAAAATGCTAATACGGCATTGACCACTTTCGTGGAATTATCTAATACGTCATTGAACGCTACGATGGAAAATGCTGATACGGCATTGACCGCATTTGTGGAATATGCTGATACGTCCATTCCATATGAAGCCATCGTAATGTAAGTCGCATTAGTTAATATTTTGGTAGTTTACTTTGAGAAACCAGGATTTTCTCATCTGCGACACATCATATTATAAATACAGGATTATACTAATATTTTTTAATAATATACGTGTTCGGGCAGTCGTATTTAACACGACGGAGCCCATTTGGAGGCGTGTGGGGTACAATAGAGAGATACATACACGTTGGCGTACCCTGGGTGTATCAAAAGGGTTTATGTATAAATTACAGATTCCTTTTTGGGACAGCTAAATTTTTCTGCAGAATGGCTTGTCGGACAGGTATCCAACAAGCCATTCTCCATTACAATCCAGCATCCACATGATATATGACACTTTAGCTTAATAATTAGATTTTAGATGCACCTTGTGTCCCAATTGATTTTCGTTGACCTTGTTAAACTTGATAATAATCTGTATTATATTTATATATTATCTAAAATAAATGACAATATAATTTTCCGTAGCAGCGTTTATGATTTTTAATTAGGTAGTATGCATATAATTAAAAATATTTAATCTTTTATATACTAAAGTTAATCTTCAAATGTCATCCCTTATGGCCAAACTTCCGAACCACAAGACAATCCATTTGTATCATGGGATTATTCGTTGGCATAGATATCAGGGGTAATGAAAGTTGAATGGCCGTGACATCGTGTTTATAGTGGAAATAAAGTCGCCTCCGTATCAAATATCCACTTATTTTACATAACAGAGCCATCATCTGCTTTGCATTAATTGCAAATGCAGATTTTGGTTATTTATGCACAAAAAATAACGATAAAGCCCATTGAATAAGTATTTTTTAATTCATTAGTACGTTAATTTTTGCAATAAAATTAATCCACATTTGCATTAATTTGTTACAGAACACCACAATTCATTTATGTGCATGCTAATCAGTTTCGTTTTCCCAAAAATCGTAATTCAGTACGAATAACAAGCACTAAGAATAATAAACAAAAAATGCAGAAAATAATTAAATTGAGATTTTGTTGAGGAAAGGTGGTCAACATGCATTTTAGAAAATGACAAGGTAAAGAGGTCATCTAGCAAAATGAATATTTCAACTTCCTGAAAATTTAGGTCATCCCCGCTTTCTCAGTCAGTTGACGTTCGTAATATTTCTTCTTCTCGCGTAACATTTTCACATCCAGTTCCAACATTTTTCTAGAACAAATTCAATTTAAAAATATTTGCAAGCAAAACTCTTCAAAGCCTCTTCCAACTATGTAATAATTAAAAATACCTCTCATTTTCCTGTTGGGAAGTAACCAACGCGAGGGAATTTTGTTCCTTTTTGAGATTTTCAATGCACTTATCTTGCTCCCGCAAAACTTCATATTTTTTGCCCACAACATTATCGGTTTCATTCAAATTCTTGTAACATTGTTTTAACTTGGCACCTAAATCAATTATTTCCAGATCAAGGTTTTTTTGGTTGGATTTTTTCATGAGAGAATGATAATCTTCAAACTTTTGGTTGTCACTTGAAAAATGTACTTTCACGATATCTTCCAACTGCACTCCAGCTCGGCATATCGGACACCTAATTCATTTTGCAAAAATTAGTCAATTATTTCATTTGGGTTAGTCCAATATTTAATCATCAGTAATTAATTATAAATTAGTTTAGTAATAAATACAATTATATTCTCACAAAATTATATATTTAAATATCTTACTTCTTCACTTTCTGCCCTAATATCAAGATATAAATGCAACAGCGGTGGAATATGTGTCCGCAGTACAATACTGTTGGGTGATAATCCTCTGCGTACATATATTCATCGTAATCATCCCAGTCTTTATCCGTTAGGGAATCACAGCAAATGACACAAATGTAGCCACTCATCTTGACTTCTTGGCTCTTGACAAATGACAACGGGTTTCTTGGTAAATTAAAGGAAGGAAAGCTAGAAATCAAATAGACAGTTTGCGCAAGCTACGTTGAATGTTAACGTAAGAAAATAAACAAAATTTATTTTATGTATTTTACCATATAAATATTTACTAAATTTTGTATATTTTTTTAGAAATATTTAAATAACGTAGATCTACTATTACTTATACCTGTTTCGAGACGAATGTAGATTATTATCCAGGAAAACCTAAACGATGGCCATGGTAACAAAATTTTGGGAATTTTTCATGGGAAGCAAAAAATTAATTTTGTGAATATTTCCATAGAAACTCAAAATAGGCCTAAAACGACAACCGATGTTTTGTAGAATTATGAACTCAACCCAATACAGAAAAATTGTTCTGACTGAGGAACAGAAGTGCTCTATTACCCAATTCTGAGCTGATTTAAACCACGGCTTTACATTAAAACTGAAACTTTTCACCAGCATGGGTACAAATACATGGTTAAAAATTAGCAAGCTTGTTGTGTCTGCATTAACTACAATTGATTTTGCATTCAGCTCTAACAAAAATTACGCTAATTTGAAAAAAAAACAGTAGTATCTCACTTAAAAAATTGTCCATTTCTCAAACTAGTAAGCCACCCGTCAACCAAAATTGTGAATCATGACAAATGGCAATCCCGTGGCCACTCAATTTGCCTTTTTCTTATCCCCCGAATGGTAAATCAAAGTATGGTCCACGTACGTTAGTTAAAACTACTACCTCGGCAGTCCCTACTTACAGTGTGTATGTCTTTTTGAAGTGCAAAGAATGCGTTCGCAAATGTGCTAACGCAAATCATTCACAAAGATCTACTGATTGATGCAATAACTTTGTATTCTTTTCTGCTACCAATAAATCTTGAGAGGCGAGGTGGAATAACACTTTACAAATAATGACTCACAATGGATAGTTTAACCTAGTGTAGGATCCTTTGCGGACTTTTGTATACAAAAGTCCGCAAAAACTGTACAGGGAACCTTTTATATACTCCCTGTATAAGTACACTTTACACTGTGCGTTATATTTTGGCGCGGGCGTTTTATTTTGATTGAACCCTGTAGCACTACTCAATGTCTATTGAGGGACGAGTGAAACAAGGATACTAGACCTATATAGTACACGGATGTGTCTATATAGTTTAACCCTATTAGTGCTGTCATGAGAAGTAGCTGATACGGCTGTGTAGTGTTGGGCAACACTACAATACTTTTATACATCTACGAATATGAAACCTGAGCTTTCCACCCACTTCACTGCCCTGCTTACACATTGCATATGTATATATACCGGTTGCATGTATATGCGTTGCTGAAAGTACTGCCTGCAAAGCCGCCTCTCATACGTCCGCTTATCCTGATCGGCATGATATAAAAGGCATGTCTGTAATGATTTTTGCCATTTGATTTTGCGACTTTGTCAAGATAACTTGTACTGCTCGTTCCTTAAAGTCAACCACTAACAGTTAACCACTTAAAAACTTAGCATTTGATAATGAGTTTAACTTAAAAAGGTGCACAAAAATAGTACACTAAATCTTCAACTGGACTGCTAATATCTACATTATGGCAAGTAAGTGTAATACAGCTTATTCCTAAGTTGATAGATATATATGTAATTAATCAATCAATCAAATTTATTACTTTGCTTAGCATTTGTTTATTCATTTTGAATTACATTCAGGTTCCAATGTAGTACGACCTACATCAGGGAGTGGAAAACGTATAATATGGACTCAGTCATTTGTGTGCCTTCCTGGTAATACTGGAAAAACACCCGACCAGAAAACTAAAGACGAACTGTCCATTTTGTTTCTTGGTGAAAAGACGCTTCAATTCAGTAATGAAAATAAACCATAACTATTTATATAATATATTTGTTTTTATCAAACTTTTTACAAATATTGTTTTTGGATACCTTAGAATACCATGCTAATATGCAGGAAGTTAAAGAGGTCATACTGGAGGCTTTCCCAGCTCTGAATTTGGCAGAAGGATTTACTTTGGCGAAACCCGAAAGTGGAGGCGTACACAAACGTTTGGTCACAATTAGGGCTTCCGATGATAATGCTGACGCACCTGCAGGGAATCCTGGAAATCCTCAGGAGGCTGAAATGTATGTAATCCCTGATGCAGCAGTGCTTCGCCAAGCAAAAATTAAATTTGTCTATATTATACCAAGTTCAACCATCATCACTGAGGTAACTTACTCTATTTTAAATTAACTTAAACAAAATATTGTACACAGTATGACTAAGGTGTACGAAAATTATTTTTAGATAGCCTATGGCGTAGAGTTTTCCAGTACATATTTGCGGGATATGCTGAAAGACGTTTATCGTAAATACCCGGACATAATTCTGGATGGAGAAAATGGACAGATTACGGAGTCGGACTATATGCAGATTGCAACCATGGAAGATTTGCGCCGAAATATTTACAGCAAGTGGACACTAAAATCGCCAATAACAATTAATAGAGATACGTTTTTACAAGACACCTTTCGTATCTACTCAGGCGGTGTCAACTTTCTCTACCAACCTGATGTGAAATTTATTTCGGAAAATGGTAATGACTATAAAGTTTAAAGTAACTAAAACATTAAATTTGCAATGTAGTAACTGTTATACTGATAAACATTATTGCAGGGCAAGATTACAGTGGACTTACAAGAGAATATTTTTCTTTGGCGCTAACCAAACTAAAAGAGGACACCTTTATAAATATACCAATGTTTGAAGGACAAGAAAACTATAAATTGCCAACAAACGACATTACTTTGTACAATATGGATATCTATAGTTCTATTGGGAAGCTAATGGGACATTCGGCTATTCATTCAAACGTCGGATTTGTTGGACTGAGCCAAGTATTGTCCGAATACATCTTAGGAAAGACCGAAACCCTGCCTTTCAATATAGGAATTGCAGCAGAAGAAGTACCAGACGTTGACATAAAACGACTAATTGACGAGGTTAAAAAACAATTTTAAACTTATTTGTTGTAATTATTCTAATAATATATTTAAGACTTTAGTTTTTATTTAGTCCAGCCCCAGTAGTAAGCATTTCTGATTGCTAAAACTTTTATTTATTATTGAATAATATAGGGTCGAAACAGTGCCGTCGCTGACCTCCCTGCCACCTACTATTCGAATGTCACTGAAGCTTGTACCAACGCTAACTTTGTAACCCGTGTGACGCAAGCGAACATCAATGCAGCTCTCCACTCTCTTATTTATTACCACGTTTATTGGAAGCGAAAGGAACAGTTTCAGGCAATAAGGAGTGGATTTTTATCAGCATTTCCAAACGGCTTTATCGGAAGAAGATCACACATATTGTTACATGGGGTATTCCCAAGGATTGAAGATTTGGCTATTACCGAAGACCAGTTTAAATCAAGAATACAATACGTGGGCCAGTATCCAAATGGGGAAATTAAAGTGGCTTTTGACTGCTTCATCAAAGAACGGGGAGGTAGAATATATTTACTTTTTAATTTCCATAATATATTTAAATATTTAATACAAAATAATAATTTAACAAATATATATAAATGAAATAAACACTAGAATTAGATGAGCTAAACAATGTTCTAATTGCTTGGACTGGTGCACCATATCTGCCAACCGAAATGCTTACGGTAGAAGTTAGTTCAGGAAATGAATTTATGTGCCGTACGTGCTCAAAGACAATTACGGTTCCTTTCAAATGGACTACAGATCGTGTTAAAAATTACCTAAAATTGCTTGTTGATTATGGGAGCAATGGTTTTGGATCAGTATAATTCTAATAATTTACATTCAATAATAAAAATGCAATACCCAAATGAATTTCATAATATTATCATTAATTATTTATAGCCTACAAATAATTAAATTATATGTATGTTTATATAAACTTTATTAATCTGTAATTACAGACCTTATGGTGATTCATTGAACCATAAGCTAATGTTCGTTACCGTACTATTTGTGGTTGATAAAATAGGGTACAGGTACAGTTTCACGCAATATTATATGAATACTGTAATGTATGTGTATCGCAAATACGACTTAATAAATTGTTATAACAAATGAATTAATTATATTTGAACTTTATTTGAGTATTATCAGCATATTTAATTGGCGTATTGCACTCAATATTAGCAAAAGGCTTTAAGAATAGGTGACTCTTATCCTTAACATGTGATGATTGTATGTATGTGGTTATGGGGTGTTTGAGCATCCGATTGAGAACGATAGCCAAAACAAAACGATTAGACCAGAGTTGGACCATTTCAGTTGACCTGCGTCTGCGTCCGCCAGCATACAGCTTTACTCGGACTGTATGTCTACGTACCTTTAGCCAGACTCTATTGTACAATAATTAAAAATCATATTCGAGCTTGAAAACAATTTAATTTCGTATGCACTAAGATTACGCTACTTCCACCAGTATATTAAACGAAAGGTAAATAAAAAACTCTTGATTTCAATTAATGATCTACATTATATTTTTATCATATTATTTGAAAATGACAATAAAATTTTTCGTTGTAGCGTTTATGTTTCTAAATTAAGTAGTATGTATATTGTATGCAGCTATAATGCAAGACCTTATGAGAAAACGAATTGACATACACAAAATTGATGTATCTCAAACGAAAGGTAATTATGTAGCGTACAATTTTAAAGTATTATATCCCCTATTTGGGAAAAAATGATTTTTTTTAACATTGGAGGATTCTACTAACCTAACCTAACCGAACGACGAGACCTAAAAGCTAACAGACAAATCCTAAAAGCTAACAGACAAATCCTAAAAGCTAATAGCTAAATGCCAAATACGAAAGGGACAAATGCTAAAGTACAAATCCTAGAACGTAAATCCTAAAAGTTAAATCCTAAAAGCTACTCCACAGCCACTTTAGCCACCAAATCCTGGTTGGGCTAAAAAAATTAACACAACCTACCTAAACTAAATCTGGCAACTGTGTGCCTACAAATGCTGCCTGCAAATGCTGCCTGAAAATGCATGCCTGCAAATTTTTGCCTACAAACGCTGCCTGAGGACGCATCTGACACGTCCGCAATTTATTTGACTTCGGAATGGAATGGTATAAAAACCAAGTACAAGTGTATCCGTAACGATATTTGCAATTTGACTTTTGCATTCGGTCGAGATTTGCTTGTGCCTTAATGTTAACAGCTAGCAGTTAACCGCTTAAATATATAAAAGCTAAAGCTAAATATTAGCCAGAATTAGCCATAAAACTTATCAACAATATGGCAAGTAAGTATATTGCATGTTATTTATAAATTGCAATTATATATATACATAATATTATTTTGTTTATCATTCGTTTATTCATTTTGTGTTACATTCAGGTTCTGATAAAGAAATAGAGGTTTCAGAATCAATAGATGAAGAAAATTCTAAATGGTTTTCTGAAGATGCCATGGCAAATTATATTAACGATTGTTTTCGCAACTATGAGACATACTGTAAAAAATTACAGGTGGCATATTTAAGTTATTTTAAATGTTAGTTTAAATATATCTGAAACATTTTTTTATATATTTATATATTCATAGGTAATGGAAATCCCAGGAAAAGGAAAAGGACTAGTTGCGTTACAAGATATTAAAAAACATCGCTTTATATGTGAATATGAAGGCACACTTATAACTTACAATGAGGGGATTCAACGCGAAAAAGAATATGAGAAAGATGAAACAACAACTATGTCATACATGTTTTTGTTCTCTCATAACAACCAGAGATATTGGTACGAATATATTCTAAAACAATACAAATGTTTTAACCTCTTTCGTTGTCGAATGGATTTAATTGAAATGTTTTGTGAAATAGGGTAGACGCTACAAATTCCAACTCGGGGATTGGGCGGTTCATAAATCATGACCTGAACCCTAATACGGAAATTAAATGTATTGAGTGTGATGGAAAGCCAAGGCTTATAGTAATGTCCATAAAAGCCATTTATAAGGGTTACGAAATTTCGTATGATTATGGCGATCGTCGCACCGATATAATAAGGAGCTACCCTTTTCTAAACTTTAGAACACAAGAAGAAGGTATGATAGTTTGCTTTTAATTTACTGCGAGTACAATGCTACATAACAATATATTTTTGACTTTTTTGCATTCGTTAAATTCTCCTCAGAATCAAGAAGAGTGACTCAAAACAGGCAATATGATGAAACTGAACCAACTACATCATCGGGTGGGGAGCGTTCTGCGTAACATTCTTGTCGCCCACCACCAATGTAATTCTGATTGACAATAAGCAATAATTCCCCATACCATTCCTTTATAGGTGATAACCTTATACGTTTATTAATTGTTAACCGGTTAATCAAATAATTACAAATAATTGCTAAAAATTTATGAATTGCCATCTACTTGCTATAATACTATTCAAATAAAAACTAATGTTTTCCATCAACACAAGTATTTACCTAACCACTTACTATTATGTATAAACATAAGTTTATAAATGTGTAGGTAATTGCAAATTTTAATGGAATACCCAAATTGGAAGGCTTGTACACACAATTACTATGATTTGTATTATTTGTAGTTGACACAATAATGCATTCCGTAATGTTTAATTAAATGTATATCGCAAATACGAAATAGTGTTGTAATGAATGGATTAAATATATTGGAACATATATAACATTGGTTGGCATATAAAAAATTAGCAAAAATATCATCACAAATCATTGCCACCGCAACCACTAAATTACAATTCATAAATTCAAAAACTCTACAAATTGTCGACTAGGTAATACTCAACCTTTGTATTTTGAGGTATTCTACACCCCATGGGGAAAAAAGCTAAATCCTAAAAGCCGTTGTTGATCTTTTCATGACTTTACGAGAGAACGAATTAAATGACAAAAATGATGAGTTTACATGTCGGTTAGGAAAAGTCAAGACCTAAAAGCCAAATCCTAACCGACGAATGCTAAAAGACAAGTCCTAAAAGCTAAATCCTGAAGGACAAATGCTAAAAGACAAATCCTAAAAGCTAAATCCTAAACGACATAATATATCATTCGTTGACATTTTTATGAAATTATCTTAGAACCAGGTAAAATACAGAAAATACCCGTATCTCAATGGAAAGGCTATTTAATAACTTACTTAAAATTGTAAAAACGAATGAATTAATTATATTTGACCTTCAATTGAGTATTGTCAGCATATTTAATTGGCGTATTGCACTCAATATTAGCAAAGGGCTTTAAGAATATGTGACACTTATCCTTAACATTGGATAATTGGCCGGTCGATTATCCAGTTGAATATTTAAAAAGGGAATATTCATCAAACACTTCCGTACAAATTATTTTATTAAATTTTGGCCACGATAGATAGATGGACCAATGTTCTGGCTTTCAGAATATGTGATTCATATCCTTAACATTGGATAATTGGCCGGTCGATTATCCAGTTGAATATTTAAAAAGGGAATATTCATCAAACACTTCCGTACAAATTATTTTATTAAATTTTGGCCACGATAGATAGATGGACCAATGTTCTGGCTTTCAGAATATGTGATTCATATCCTTAAAATTACTCATCAAACACTTCCACACAAAGTATATTTATACTGGAATTTGTGCGCTCAGGGAGCAAGCCTAAGCTGAAAGGCAAATCCTAAAAGCAAAAAGACAATTCCTTAAAGCTAAAAGTTAACTTTTGTATCGACCTTTTGGGAGACCTAATTGAATTACAAATAATCCCCTTATCCACAAATGAAAGGAAATTACCAAACGTTGCATTTTAAGGTACTATATTCCCCATGTGGGGAAAAATGAATTTTTTAACATTTCAGCACGATTTGTGTTACCTAACCATTTATCTTCTGATGCACTAAGATTAAGCTACAAACTTATACTGTATCTCAAACGAAAGACTCGCAGGAGCAAGCCCAAGTTTTTTAAACTAATGTTGTGCCTACAGTTTAATAAAAAATGATGTTAAACTTTCATTTACCTATTTCTCTATATTATAATCTACATTATATTTATAATATATCATTTAAAAATAACAATATTTTTCGTTGCAGCGTTTATATTTCTAAATTACGTACTAGGTTTATTATATAGGTAATACTTGAACAGCTAATTCGATCTTGAAAAACATTTTATCTTTTATGCACCAGGCTTAAGCTACAAACATTCCCCGTCTGATGCGTATATGAAAAGAGGTGTAATCAACCTCCAAACAAATTGCAAACTGTTGTGAACTCTCAAGCTGAATAAACAAAGATGTTCCCATTTAAGCTAATACTTGATGTCAGGAATGCCATGTAATTTCATTTCGTTGACTTGTTCATGACTGACATTGTGAGAGAACAAAGTGATATACAAAAACTTTTTTCCCAATTATATATAAATGTATCTTACTAGTATTAGTATATCACAATGTAAATTGATTCCAATGTTATGGCTTTCAAAATATAAGACTCTTATCCTTAACATTGGATGCTTAGTTGGTCGACTATCAGTTGAAATGAAAAAAAAAGAGAATTTTCGTCAAACATTTGTCCACATTATGAATTTTAGTACATTTTCGCCACGAGGGATTGATGGACCAGAAATCATATACAATAAAAAATTTCTAATTTATCCATATAATACTGACTCATACTGTATATACTGCTTGCCTATACAACTGACGTAGCATTTCAAGGTATTATAACCACAATAATGTCGCTCACAATGTTTACATGTCGATTAGGAAACGACGAGACCTTAAACCTAAAAGACAAATCCTAAAACCTAATAGCTAAAAGCCAAATACAAAATAGACAAATGTCAAATTACATATCCTAAAAGCTAAATGCTAAAAGTTAAATGCTAAAAGACACACCGACTGATTGGGCTAAAAAATTAACCTAACCTACACTGTATCTGGCATCCGTAAGGGATCAAACTCGCAACCACTGGGATTAAGATAGGACTACTTAACCAGTAAGTTGGAGTACCAGAACTAAATTGACATACAAAAAAGCCGAATTTCTATTTAAACGAAAGTTTACCTGATTTTTTAATATTGGAAGTTTGACAAATCCAAAATGACAAAAGGTTACAGACAAATGCCAAAAGCACAATCCTAAAGTACAAATGCTAAAAGCAAAATCCTAAAGTACATATGCTAAAAGCAAAGTTCTAAAGTACAACTGCTAAAAGAAAATTCGTAGAGTACAACTGCCAAAAGCAAAATCCTAAAGTACAAATGCTAAAAGCAAAATCATAAAGTACAAATGCTAAAAGCAAATTCCTATACATATACACTGCTTGAACTGCACAGTTACACATACACTCTGCTTCCAGGTAAACATGCTAAGCTAACAGCTAAAGTTCTCCAAAAGAGCTGAGCTCTCAGAGTCCAGCAATGTACAGCTGGCCGTTCACGGACAGGCAGTACATGGCTATGCTCTGCATTGAACTGCAATGTATTTGAACGTTATTCATATTTCTACAACCCGCTGCTACAAACAAAAGGAAAAAGTCTCATTGTAGAACGCAATATCGATGTCAAATAAAGATTGAATCTGCTGGTGAGCCATTTTAAAGTTTCCGAGTCTTCTTCAAAGACCGCGAATTTGGCGAAAGGGACTCAGAGTGTCATTTAAGTAGCGGAATACACTTGAGAGGAACTCTAGCGCGGTTCCGGTACCGAATTAGACTTATAATATAATTCTATTTATTAGTGTTTCTTTGTTTATCTCTCATTTTGATTTTCATATGACTACGCAGAATCCAAAATCTATTATTCAGTCCTATGTATTTGAACGATATCCAAGTTTATAGAACCCGCTGTTTCAGACAAAGGGAAAAAGTCTTATTGTAGAACGCAATATCGATGTCAAAAAAAGGGGATTGACCATATCGCGGTTTTGGTACCGAATTAGACTTAGTAGTGATAATTAGCTCGGTTGTAGTACGGAATTGGACTGAGTGGTTTCTTTTCTAAATCTATTATTAAGTACTTTTTATTTAAACGTTATTCAAGTTGATAGAACCCGCTGCTTTAGACAAAGGGATTACTGGCTTTCAGAATATGTGAATCTTATCCTTAAAATTGGATGACTAGTCGGTCGACTATCCAGATGAATTCAAACAAAGAATTTTTTATCAAATATTTCTCCGCATGATGTATTTTATTACATTTTGGCCACGAAGGAAGGATGGACCAATATTCTGGCTTTCAGAATATGTAACTCGTATGCTTAAAGCTGGAGGATTAGTCGGTCGACTATCCAGTTGGATTTAAAAAAAGACATTTTTTATCAAATATTAAACCGCATGATGCATTTCATTACATTTTGGCTACAAAGGAAAGTTGGACCAATATTTTGGCTTTCAGAATATGTGACTCGTATCCTTAATATTGGATGATTAGTCGGTCGAATATCCAGTTGAATTTAAAAAAAGACATTTTTTATCAAATATGAACCCGCATGATGTATTTCATTACATTTTGGCCAGTGTTCACCGGCCGGATGGATAGCTGGATGAATTGGATGGATAAAATGGCTTGCCGGCTGGATGGAATGATATACTAGCCACCGGATGAAATGGATAAAATAAATTTTGGGGTATATTGACGCACTTTTTAATGTCAGATTCACCAATTTACCAGTAATTAAAGTTTTGGTTTTATTCTCAGAAATGTGCGATATAGTTTAAAAAATATTTTTAACTTAAATAACTACTTTATACTACTACTACCATTTTATCCGGATGGCTGGTCAAAATGCCAGTTATCCGGCTTTTTTCGAACACTGATTTTGGCCAAGAAGGAAAGATGGAACAATATTCTGGCTTTCAGAATATGTGACTCGTATCCTTAAAACTGGAGGATTAGTCGGTCGACTATCCAGATGAATGTAAACAAAGAATTTTTTATCAAATATATTTCCGCATGATGCATTTTATTACATTTTGGCCACGGTAAGTAGATGGACCAATGTTCTGGCTTTCAGGATATGTGACTCTTATCCTTAACGTGCTGCCTGCCCACAGCTTGTGCGCTCTGACCCAAACGCCTCTCTGACACGTCCGCTACTCCTGATCGGTATGATAGTAAAGTCAAGTATCATTAATGATTTTTGCGTTTTGACTTCGCGACTTGGTCAAGATAACGTGTATTGCTCGTTCATTATTGTCAACTACTAAGACATTTATCAATTGCTAAAAGCCATATCCTCGCCGAGTGAACAAAGTAACTCGAGTCCACGCACATTTTAGGTTAGGTTTAAATAATATATTTTGCATTCTCAAGTCTGTCTTTATTAGTCTCACTTTCGATATTAGAATTTGTATTTCAGAAAGAAAACTTATTAGTGATTAGCCCCAATTGCCTAGTCAGTCATTGGTGAAATTCAATTTCGGCTGAAAGATTGCTGAAAGAATTTATTTCAGGAAATTGTAGTCCAGGAAATGTATTACGGTAAGTGTGCTTCATTAATAATACGATAGCAGTGATAGAATATGGCCCATATTCGACTTGAACTTTTCACTACTTTATTACCTAAGTTTACTTTTTGATTTCCAGGATAATGGAATCATTAGTATTTTCAATAGCGGAAACTCAATCTCGAATGTCCATTAGAGCTACTTTTTTCCATACGGGAATAATAACACCGCAAACTACACTGACCGGTTACCTGCGTGACGAGTTGACAATGGTTTCGTATACTTGCATTGCCACTATAGGCACCGCTGATAGGCATTTACAATCGTTCTTTTTCAACACAGCTACCTTTTCCACTTATACCTTCACAGTGGTTCTAAAACTCGGAAATTCAAAAATTTCTTACTCGTACACGACACAGCTGGTAAGGTTCATATTGTTCGCTCATATTAAATATTTCATTTGCCTCTTTTGTGTAGACCGAAAAGTAATTGGATCGTATTTAAATTGAAGTATATCTTTTTATGTTTTAGAATCAAATTCGAACGGATATTACTCATTGTGTTCACCTAACACGTGAGGTACCCATTGTAGGCCGATTGCTATGGCGTGTGGCCTATTCCTCATTTGTCAATATCAATGCTGTTTATGGTAGATTTATGCAAATTCCAATTATTCAGAATGACAACGTCACCGTTATTCCCCATGTCGGGATAACAACCAACATGTATACAGTCACATTTGCCTATGACACCAACGTATACACCAATTTTGCAATGTTAGTTTCCAGAAAGTTTGATGACGGGGTAATTGTCACTGTGATCCACTCAGCAATACAGTAGCTGCTATTTAGTTAATCAAATGTATTATTCTAATGAATTTGATAATATTGGCAATAAGCCAAAACTTTTTATAACCTATAAATAACTGCATTAGAAACTATTTATTTATAATGATATTAATTATTATAGAATTAATTAAATGTGCGGCGACTTTCATTTTGTTTCTAGTTACAGACTTTAATAAGTTATCTTGTTATCAGAGACTAAATTATGCGCTTCTCTTGCATTTAAGTAAGTTGTATTTAAATAGTGTAAACTTAGTATGAGTTGGGCTTGGAAAGATAGTGTATGTAGTACAATAGAGACAATAGGGGTATTGTAACTAGTAGCCAATAATGGCGCTGCGATAGCGGCTCTCGAAACACAATAGGTATTGTTTGTAGCACAATACCTCTATTGTTCTAATTTCTCGATACACAAAGTCCGTACTCCAGAGTTATACTAGCTATTCTTTTTATATGCTTGTTATGTTGTAACAATGCTCGTCACCGTATTATTATTATGTATTCAGTAATGTCTAATTAAATTTGTATTGCAAATGTGACAGAAATATAACTGCTGAATTAACTGTTTGTGAGCATTAAAAAATTGTCACCCTGTTTAAAAGCATATTGCATTCATTTTTATTCTCATACCACATTACCGTCAACATCCACACAGCTACAAATTCAAATTCTCTATAACTGCCCAATATAAGTATGGGCCATATGGTGCACTTCATATAGCATTACGAATACAATTACTATCTTTTATAAAATCTAATCCCGACTACCTAGCTTCATATATAAAGTTTTTTCTCATTTAGACACACTATTGATAATAAGGGCGCGATATTGATAATATGCGCCTATATTTCGTTGACCTATTCCTGATATTATGAATGAATTATAGATCTATAACGTATCAATATAGAGGCTATCTCTGGCACGTCCGCAACTCCTAATCGGAACGATATAAAAGCAAATGTTATTATTGATTTTTTGCTATTTGAGTTTTGCATTTGGTCAAATAACTTCTACACCTCCGTCCTTAAACTCAACCTCAAGGACTACTTTACCATCAATACAATGGAGGATTTTCGGAAGACCAGTAACAATAAATGGAACATTTGCTATCCTATTAAAATAAACAGAGAAAAGTTTTTGGACAATATTTTTGATATTTATGCGAGGGGGATTAACTATCTCTACCAACCAAGTGTCACCATTTCCCCAGGAATTAGTAATAAAAAAACAAATATTTAGAGATGAGTAACATCAAATAGTATTTGGGTATGTTGGTTGTCATAACCAATATTTCTAATTCTAGACAAAGACGGGCCCGAAGACATTAGCCAAGAATACTTTACTTTGGTATTATCTAAATTGAAAGATGAAGAATTTCAAAATGTGTCAATGTTTGAGGGCCTTGAAGACTACAAATTGCCAACCCCTGATATTACTTTGTTAAATTCCGGAATATATACAACTATTGGCAAAATATTGGGACATGCTGCTGTACACTCCAACATTGCATATGTTGGAATAAGCAACGTGTTGTCAAACTATATTTTTGGTAATATCGACACACTTCCCTATAACACCACCATTCCAGTGGAAGAAGTACCCTATCCTGAGATGAAATCATTGATTCAAAAGGTAAATCTTTTAATAGTGTAATGTGTGTTTTAGCTCTCTAATATTATTAAATTATTATTAAATACATTTAAAATAACTTTCACTAATAACTATTTTCATGAATAAAATATGATATTAAAGGGGAAGTGGACTCAATCCACCGAACTTGGTGATGACTACTTTTCGCAACTTAACGCAGCTTGTTCAAATGCAAACTTTCATTGTCGTGTGACTCCCGCAAATTTAAAAGAAGCTTTACATTCATTGATCTACTCCCTTGTCTATTGGAGAAGGAAGGATCAATTTCAATCTATCAGATGTGGCTTCCTGTCCACCATACCAGGCGTGATCATAAACATTAAATCCGAACTTTTGTTCCAAGCAGTGTGTCTAAGGCGGTTTGAGACCCATACGGATAAACAAATAGATGCATCAGAATCATTAGACGAAGAAAACTGGTTACCAGAAGATGTCACGGCTCAAAGAGAACAAAACAAGCATAATAATCTCAACAATTATATAGCACATTGTCTGCAAAACCATGCGACCAACTGTAAAAGATTCCAGGTTAAATATGTAAACATATTTGAAGTATAATTTTAAATATCTCGGAAATATTCTCAAAATAATAATATTTATAGGTAATGGATGTCTCAGGAAAAGGAAAAGGACTGGTTGCACTACAAGATATTATTAAACATAGCTTTGTATGTGAATATGAAGGTACTCTTCTAGACTACAATAACGGGCTTGAACGCGAGCAAGATTATAGCAAAGATGAAACAACAACTATATCATTCTTGTTCTTATTATCATATAAGGGCAAGAAATATTGGTGCGAATATATTATCTAACAATACAAAAAACGTTTTAACTTCTTTGGTTTAACTTTGGTTCCCCTATTCACCTTTTTATAAAATGGATTGAATTTAACTGTTTTATTATGTAGGGTAGATGCCACAAGGCCCAACTCGGGCATTGGGTGGTTCATAAACCATGACCTGAACCCCAATACGAAAATGACTTGTATTGAGTATGAAGGTAAACCAAAGCTTATAATTTTTTCCATAAAACCAATTCTCAAGGGATTTGAGATTTCGTATGACTATGGAGAACGTCGCGCAGATGTAATCAGGAGCAACCCCTTTCTAAAATTTACAACAAATGAAGAAGGTACGATAGTTTGATTTTCATTTAATGTGAGCTACAAAACTATTTTTTCTTGACTTTTCACATTTGTTGAATTCTCATCAGAATCAAGAAGAGTGATTGAAAACAGACAATCAGGAGAACCAACTGCATCGTCGTCGGGGGGAGGGGCATACCGTGTACAAGTGACTCTGATTGCAAATACGCAATAATTCCTCATTTTATAAATTTACCAATTGCTTACCGGTTAATCAAATAATTATGCCACAAATAATTACTAAAAAATTATGAATAATATTCAAATAATCACTAATGTTATTTTAATCTTTAAAAATGATTACTACCTATTAATTGTAACATAAGCTAGTGCTCGTAACCGTACTATGTGTAGTTGATAGAATACGGTACTAGTTGCAGCCATATTATCTTTTTCGTAATGATTAATTAAATATGTATCGCAATTACGACATAATTATGATGAATGAATTAACTATATTTGAACATTAACCTTATATTATCAAAAGTTAGTCAAACCTTATTGTTACCACCCAAGCAACTACAAATTAAAAAATTCAAATATTATCTACCACTTATAACACCGTAAATAAATTTTATGTTCACCTGGACAATAATCTACAGTGTCGTAAATAAATGACAATCGTATTTTTCGTTGCAGCGTTTATGTTTCTTGGGCAATTTGGCTTCATAAATCAATATTTATTTCATTTGTGCAAATCCTCCAAAATCTCTGCATCAGTTACACATAACACTTTTCTAACGCAACTAGCATATCAATTGTTGCAATATCAGACATTGATATGACAACGCATTGTAGCGTTGTAGTGTTTCCACCGGACCCCCAACACTTTCTCCGCTATTGGTTCGTTTTGGGGTAATTAAGGTTAGAGACTTTAAAACTTTAAACACACGTCTGATTATGCTTTATTTATCATATTTTGTTTTCCGAATAACAAATTTTTAAATACTCACTAATTTAACCAAGATTTCTGATATTGTCAACTTAGTGGACCATCTTTTGTATCACATTTAATATTTCAAACGCGTCGGGATATATTGTTATCCGTATATAAGCTAAAACCCAAATCCTAAAAGCTAATAGCTAAAACCAAAAAAGGACAAATGCTCAATCATAAAAGACTAATGCTAAAAGCTATATCCTAAAAAAAGACAAATCCTAAATCCTAAAAGACATCCTAAATCCTAAAAGACAAATGCTAAACGACAAACCCTAAAGGACTGATGACTTTAGTTGACATTTTTATTAAATTAAAACAAACCAATTCATGGTAATGAATATTGTAATCAGTATCATGTGTTTTAAAAATAAATACTACTTGCATTGTTATCAAATTTATTTTATTATACTTTAATTTAATTCATATTATAAAACACATATTGTCTCAAATTCATCATACAACTACAATTTTGCCTCCAACAATCATCCAACTTTCTTTAAAATATTTTCTTTCCTCTTCCCTTCTCTTCGCAAATCCATTCCCTATTGAATAGTATTCCATTCCCACCTTAATCAATCTCGCATACTCTCTTCTTTTTAATAAAATTAAAAATTTTAGCACCTAACTTTAAATGCTCTACAAATAATCTTTTAAACCTTGTTATTGGACGTACTGGTATCCGGGTTCCAATCAACATATATGGTATTTATGATGCCGACGATAAGTGGAGTGACGAGGAAATAGAGGAAATTGTTGAGGATGAAAGTGACGATGACGAGGATCCTCAAGAGGAAGAAATTTTTGTGGAAGGCGACTCTGGTTATTCCAGAGGCGACGACGAAGAATTTCTCTCTTTTGAGGAACAGTAATCCGGTGAAACACTTCCCCTGTAATCCTCGTCAAAACAAAATCTACAAAAAATCTATAAAAAAATGCAAAAAATCAACCAAAAAATCGTTTTTACTTTTAACTATTCCATTTAGTATTAAGACATTATTTACCCCTTTCTGAGATCCCCACCATTGTATTATTTTATACTTTATATTATATGTTATTGTCCCTATACATTTACTTATATTATTAATAATTAGGTTAGGTTTTTCCCCAGAGGGTCAGTGAAGCCGACCAAGAGGCCGTATATTATTAATAATATCACAAATAATAGCTTCCTTTTGTAAAAACCAATTATGTTTAAATTTGTCCTAACGACCTAACGTTACATTTTAAGATATTACAATATCCCCCATTTGGGGGAAATCAAAATGTATATTTTAGCATTAGAGGATTGCCCTTACTACCTAACCTAACATATACGGAAACATTCCAAACACTTGCATTTATTTTCTAAAAGCCAATCGACAAATGCTAAAAGCTAAATCCTTAAGGACAAGTATCTTTAGTAGACATTTTATGAAATTATGAAAAAAATAGTAAAATACAGAAAATACCGTATCTCAAACAAAATGTAATTTTGTAACGATGCATTTTAAGCATTATATACCCCATTTGTGGAAAAAACGGAATTTTTAACATGACAACTTTCCCCTTACCTAACCTAACCGTTAGTATGCATTTTCTGGTTGTACACTTGAATTCACATTACATTTCACTTGGTAATCACAAATTACATTAGTTTGGAAAATAATGTATGTGAGAACCTTTTCCTTTAATTCGGTATATATAAGGTTCACCCAAGTTCTATAACTCTACCAAGATTTTCTAGTCCAAACAAATAATTGTATACCACTCATTTCTACTCTATCATGGTCAATTTGGTCGGTGGTACAACTCTACGACAAATTAAACAGACACAAAGAAGCCGAAAAGCGAAAAGTATAAGTTAATGTATTAGTGGAGGTATTATGGATTTTCTCGTTGTTCTTTATAGTTAATTCACATTACATTTCACTGTAGTATTTATGACAATAAATCCTACTTTTTACTGTTTCTCGGGGAAATAAAGACAACTACTCCTACTTAACCAGCCAAAATTAAATTAATTACATTGAATACAATTTGATAAAAATTATAATCAATTTAAACTTACTATATTTGAATAATTAAGAGAAGGTGCATACATATTAATCGGATGTGGTACGAATATAAAACTTCCAAAATCAGAGCGAAATATTGTGTACAGTTCAGTTCTAATCTGTCTTATTGAATGAGGACGATCGTAAATCTTTCTGTCACATGAAGCAGACACAAAGAGTAGAAAACATCAAAATGTAATGTGACGCACTACTCGAGGTAGTATGCGTTTTCTGGTTGTTAACCATCGTGAATTCACAATACATTTCAATGTACTTCCCCTGGTAGTCAAATTACATTATTGTTTATTACACGTCTCCACTGGAATAACATTAATCTCAAACGAAAATTACTTAATTGGCTAGCATTGTGTTTTGAAAAATGTAAGTTGAAATTTAAAAAAAAGATTTTCATCAAATTTCTACTTTACTTTAATTTTGGCGACGATTGATTGATGGATTAATGTGCTGGTTTTCATATTATTTGACCCACGTCAAAAAAAAATTGGATAATGATACAGCTATGAAATTAACGGATCTAATGATTGTGTTAATTACGCAGAATACTCCGAAAACCCATCTAGAAATGAATTTACAATCTATATTTGCATCCATAAACAATATAGTGGCATTGGATAAAAATGTTGATTTCTGCTTAGAATGTACAGTCGCATTCAGCATATAAGTTTTAGTATTTGTAGCCACAATATCATTATTAATAGTAATTAATTAATATTAAAAAAAACCTTTATCACCTTTAATCCCACAATTATTCCCAAAATTGCAACTTTTCGATCTATATTTTTTATGTGTAGTTAATTGTAATTTGAGTAGTATTTTACATACAGTGTGCAATAAAGCATACTTTAAAGTTGACTATTAATTGTAATACAGAGTGGGAGCAATTTACTAAATTCCCACAATTTTATACTGATGCTATACAATATTATTCATATTGTTTAGTATAATTATTTAATCATATTTTAAAGTTCATTGTTAATTGTAATACAATATAGAAGCAATTGACTAAATTCCCACTATTTTAAACACATCATGTAAGTTTGAAACATAAACGCAGCAACTGAAAATTTTATTGGCATTTATTTAAGATATAATGTATATTAAATGCAGATCAAGCTCGTGACAATAAATCCCATTTTTAATGTTTCTTTGAGAAATAAAGTGAGCTAGTCCCACTTAACATGAAAAAATTAAAATACAATATCCTTAATACAAAACGAAAAATTAAGTACCAGTCAGTTATATTCTGCCATGGGGAAGTGACGTGACGAGCAAATAAAGGAAATTGTCGAAGATGAAAGTGATGATGACGAGGATCCTCAAAAGGGGGAAATTCTTGTGGAAGGCGACTCTGGTTATTCCATTGGCGACGACGAGAATTTTTTTCTTTTGAGGAATGCTTTGATTTATCGCAGGATTCCAATGAAACACTTCCTCTATAATCCTTAAAACCAAAAAAAAATTTAAAAGCAAAAAAAGCAAACAAAAAAATATTTTCTTTTTCTGTTACGCTCTACCGCATGGTAGAGATTAAAGGAAAATACTTTTCCTTCTCCTTTCCTTTCTTTCACGCTTTGTCCTATGGTATAGGGTAGAAGAAATGTTGGGGCAACATGTGGAGAGGGGTCCTCGTCCCTTGCCCTGGGTGGAACTTTTATTCCAGCAGACGTCTCCACGTGGTAATATAATAAAATAAAATAAATAAAAGTTGCCCAATTATATCAATTTTTATAAAATTTAGTAACAATGCATTGTAAAGTATTATATACAAATTTTTTTGGAAAAAAGCGGATTTTTTAACATGGCAACTTTCCCCTTACCTAACCTAACGGATACGAATACACTTTCTTTAATTTCCTAAGATGTTTCTCGTTTAAGCACATAATTGATGCTTCCAATGAAATATAATTATGTTTAGTTGACCTATTCATAGCCTTATGAGAGAACGAGTTAAAATTCAAAAAATTAAAACATCTCAAACGAAAGATGATAACCTAACGTTGAAGTTTAAGGATTTATATCCCTCAATTAAGTAAAAATGGATTTTTACCATTGGAGATTTCCTATTATCTAGCCTATCACAAAAACAATATCCCATCCACATCAAATTGTAACGCACGCCAACCATAACTTTTTATGTAGTTTCTCTTTTTGTTAAATAAAATAAATGTAGATCCAATCAGTTCCTTTTCAAATATAAATGCTGCATCACATAAACTTGAATTTATGTAGTACAAGATATGGCGTCCCCATTTACTTCAAAGGGGAACCGCATACGCTGCAACACATACGCTACAACGCCAACCGTTTATTTTGACGTAGCGTCTGTTAATTCGTAAATGTGCGTACTGTAGGTTGTAAATCAAATCAAGAAAACATGCATTGATGCAGTAGTATAGTATAGTATTATAGTATTTATTCGATGATTTCCGGCCAAGCCTTTACATCTAGTACATTCTTACATTTCATTATTACATTCAAGAAAGATTGCATTTCACATAAAATAATGTGCGTAATATATACAATGACATGAGGAAAAAGTCGTGAAAAAACAACATGTCACTGTATACTTCTCTCACACAAATTCATGGTTATAGCTAATCTCAAACAATCATAATTCATTGATGCAGTATGATATATGGAGTTCCCATTTACATTAAAGGGGAACCACATCATTGACATACAAAAAATTTGCGTATCTCAAACGGTAGGATTACTTAACGTTGCATTTCAAGGTGTTTTATACCCCTACCTACATTTGGGAGAGGGGATGGATTTTTTAATATAACATGTTTCCCCTTACTTACCCCAAATGTAACTGGCAAATACTAGTAAGTAAGTAAGTAAGTAGTTTAATATGAGTAATGCTCCATATTGTTTACTCCCCGTTTAATCAATAGCTTTAAAGTTTGGAAAAATATATGGCTTGGTTAGTTTATTATATTGTTTTGGATTAAATGTAAATTGTACCACAATCCAATATATTATGATATTTTATTAAATATTTTATTATAACATGAATAAATGAACCTCTTATGTCGTAGAAAGTAAAATACAGTACAATTTTCACATCTCAAACGAAAGGTAATTTAGTAACCAACGTGTCAAATTTTGTCATAGTTACAACAGGTGATGATGACTTTAACAAAATTTGAGACACATTGTTAGTAACGATGCATTTTAAGATATTATGTACCCAAATTTTTGGAAAAAAACGGAATTTTTAACATGGCAAGTTACCCTTTACCTAACCAATGGAAAAAATAGCTGAAAAATATATGTCTAATATATTATCAAATTTTAATGGTACTACAGTAACTTATGTACCATTTTGCTTCGTAATCTTATTTATGCACATGATATTTATAAGAATTAAACGGTACACCAAGTGAATTGTGGAAGGAGTTACTACTATTGTGAAGGACAATAAATGTTGAATTGGAATTATCACCTGAAGACACATACCATGTAAGTTTAAAAAATAAATGCTGCAACTAAAAATTGTAACTAAAAATTTAATTGCCATTAATTTTTACATTTTAAATGCACATCAAGCTTGTATATCACACTTTTACTGTTTTCAATTAGTAACCTAGCCTCTGGTGGGAAAATACTTAAAGATTCCCACCCCTTCAACATACTTTGTAGTAATGCCGAGTAGATTTTCCGTTAATTCATTTCTATTCATATTACATATACATTATTATAGATCCGGAAATCCGACTTGAAAATTAGTTTGGTTGTCATCAAGTAGGAGATACTTAATAGTTTACCACAGCATACCCTCCGTCTGCAAGCTCAACCTAAATAGATGCTATTGGGAAACACGTAAACGTCGGCACTCTACCAATATAACTACCGCACTGCACTGCACCGGTTTCTTTCATTTAATTTGTGGAAGAAGAATCTGCAGCTGTATAGTACTAGAAATAATAATAACTTGTTTTACGAAAATTGCCAGCATCTCTGAAAATACCCAACCAAACCGCTGGTGGGGAATGCTACATACGAATGCTAAAGTACAAATGTTAAAGTACGAATGCTAAAGTACAAATGCTAAAGTACAAATTCTAAAATAACCAAACCTCCCCCATTTTGCTAATGCAATATTATTCATGTTGTCTATTATAATTATTAAAGTACTATAGAGTAGGTAATATTGTTTTTGTACGTATAATATATATTTAATAGTTGAAGGAATTTGTTTCCCACAATACGTATTAGTACGCTAACCATTAATTGCAGTGAAATTCATTTTATATAGAAAATAACAACATTTCATTACACAGATGTACCTAGGTAATGCATAACAAAAAAGAGATAATTTAGTCTGGAGCAATTGTAAACCCAACGTGGGAATAATGCTTCTTATTCCCACGTTAACATGCTATTAACGTTTCCTACGCTTGTTGCTCTGCCCAGCTTGATTGCCATCGTCTTCATCTTTGCTCTCACCGTAATCAGTGCGTACTGTATCTGCAATTTTAGTAATCTTCATGGTTTCCAATTTGGCTTCTGATTTTGGTTTTCCATGGTTTTTCACAATATGTTGCGATAGGCGCCACCGGGAAATGCTTGATTGGGAACACCCGGCTATTGGGCATTCATATTTATCCACCGTCACTAGATGCGTTCTTAATAGTTGTAGTGAAATTAGTTTTCAATTATTAAAAATTAAAATTAACCACAATAAATTTAAAAATTATTATTGTACCTCTGATGAGTTGTCCAGCCGTTTGGGGAAAACTTCTGTTGGCAAAATCCGCAAAATCGGGTTATCTTGCGTCGGTTTTCCAATTTATTGGCCTTTTTAAAATCTACTAGGTTGAGAAACTTAACCGACATGTTGTATATTTCTTGCTGCAGGGACCGACCATCATTTCTGTCGTACCTATGGTTGATCTGATCCATAAATGTATCCAAGAGTAATTTAGCTGTAACGTCACGACCCTAGGGTGGTAAAAGATATTATAAACCCACGACACTAAACTATTAGTAATAATGTAGGTTTTAATATACTTTAAAAAATATGTTGCTTCACTACCATTTCATCAACTGTATCTATCACCTCCGATACTTCGGCATTTAATAACATCATCAAACCATGGGTTGCCCTTAATCTGGCCCTTTGAACTTTGGCTTGCTTCATAGCCAAACGATCGGCACGTCGTTTTGCAATTACAGCATCCTACAACATAATAAAAATTGATGTAAAAGAAACATTTCCCTAAAATCACGGTGTGGGATTTAATGACATTATTCCCACAGCAGAAGAAATTCATGTAAACGTAAACACCTGTTTGATCTTCCTTTCTCTTGTACCTTGTACGCTTCCTCCTATCTGCCGAAAATCCTCCTCCGCGTTATCACGCTCTTCTACATCTTGACCTACATCCTCTTCCTTTTCGTCATCACTTTCTTCATCGCCCTCAGCATCTACATCGAAGTCATCAGGATATACTATTCCAGGTATATTTGGGGCAATAGGATTATTGGCATTGTCCGCGTCGAGTTGTATGGCATCCCATGCACGTACTGCTGATTTGTAAGACCGTAATCCCTGCTGTGTTAATTCTCCGACGATGATGGTATCGGCATCCATATTTTTAGCTCTCGACAAACCTTCAATGCAATGATAAATTCGATTTCTAGTGCAAACCTCCTCTGTTAAGATAATATAACAAATGTGGTTTACATTGTATCCAATAAAATGAACCACAAAATGAAACGACTTGTGCTTAAGTAAAATAGATACATTTAACATTTAATGCATACCTCACAGTAAAATATATGGAGAATCCAAACAGTTTAACTTTGATCTGGGTTGGTTTACTAGTGTCCTTAACAGTTCCTGGCCAAGCTTGATTAAGTTTTTCGAACCAAACAAGCACTACTTCACCCTTTGAAAAGTGTGAGAATAAATATGGCAGCACTTGACTTCCGGCAATTTGGGCATGCCGCAATTGGGTTAAGGTTTAATATATCACTTTGACACTTAATTTTGAAAAATAATTAATAATATTTACTTACAAATGATTACTGTTCACTGTCACCATTCTCCAATTTTTATAGTACTGGACTCTTTGGCTGATCGTTGTCGTATGATGCGATACGTGCACGTATCGCTTTACTTCTACTACAGTGCTACAATGTGCACTATGCATTTGCATATTTACCACGCGCATGCTACACACAGAAATCGATGCGCATTTGGCATGTGGACTGGTAGTGCCCACCAGTGCCATTCAAATTTTACGATTTATTGAAAAAAACACTGGAGGCTGGTAGTGTCTGCCGGCCCCGGTTCCCTTCCTTTGTTTCTTTGTTTTAATAAGGGAAACAAAATATTATCTTAATTAGCAAGATATCCTAGAGCTACCACAACTAACTTAATGTGACTTGCGCAAGTCACATTACTTCCTCTATAAACCTCAAACGATCTTGGTATGTGTCAATTTTAAGGTATTATTATATGGCTACCAATTAGTGGGCAGGTAAAATTAAAGAGATGTAGCAGTTACGTTTTTCCGTATACTAAAACAAAGAAATGTGGCATTTTTTTAAAAAAGGAATCTGTCAGTATTTTGCAAAATGTCGCAGTAGCAGAAACAGTAACGTTTTTAATTTTAACATGCCAATGAAAATGACAATGACAATAATATTTTTTGTTGCAACGTTTATGTTTTTAAATTACGTACTATGTATTTGTATATTAGACAATAATTAAAAATCTTATCCCAGCTTGAAAATATACTTAATTTCTTATCCACTAAGATTAAGCTACATCTCAAACGAAAGGTAAATCGATAACGATGCATTTTAAGGTATATATATTATATTCTTCATTTGGAGAAAAAATGGATTTTTTAACATGTCAAGCTTCACCTTACCTAACCTAATCCTAAAGTACGAATGTCTATATTAAATTAGTCCTGGATAGTCATAAGAAACATTTTTCTACATAATAATAATAAAATATTTACTTACAAGATTAACATAGCAAACGGATTTTCCCTGTAAGAATACGTCTTGGTCTGAACAACGTACCATGTATATTCTACAATAATTAAAAATCGTATCTAAGATTGAAAACTATTTAATACAACCTATATCTCAAACAAAAGTAAATATAACACGTTTGATTTTTAGGCTAATATTTTATTATATCATCCATTAGGGATTTTTTTAATATTGGAGCATTCTTGACAACCTAAACGACAAATCTTTAACGCTAAAAGCCAAACCCTAAAAGCTAAAACATAAATTCTAAAAGCTAAATTCTAAAAGCTAAAAGACAAATTCGGAAAGCTAAATGACAAATCCTAGTACATTCAAAAGCGATACACATCCGTTACGATGTAAAACCTAAAAACAAAATGAAAAAAGCTAGAACTCCTAATAAATTTTAGCTACAAATATTCCCTGTCTAAAACCGAGTCAAATTCGCCAGATTGAAACATGAAGACACCAAAAAGCTAAAATACCAATTCTAATAGCTAAAAGACAATTTCTAAAAGCTATATGACAAATCCTAAAAGCTAAATTCAAAATTAGAAATGGTAAAACTTCAACAAACTACAAAGTTAGTAGTTTACTTCAAAATCTTGACCAATATTTGTCCATCACAAAGTACATAATTTTAGTTTTACTGGACAATAATCTACATTATGTTTTAATTATGTTTTAAATAAATGACAATAGAATTTTCCTTTGTAGCGTTTATGTTTTAATATTATAAGGTTATGGTAGATCTTTTTTGTTGAAATTAAAAAAAGAGATTAGTAATGAAACACATGTCCGCATGATGTATTTTATTACATTTTTGCCACAAAGGATAGATAGACAAATGTTGTGGCTTCCAGAATATGTGACTCTTATCCCTAACGTTGGATGATTAGTCGGTCGACTATCTAGTTGAATATTAAAAATAAGAATTTTCATTAAACATTATTCAATACCATTTTTGTTTATTACATTTTGGCCACAAGGTTATAGTCTAATAAGATTGATAGTCTAATGTTCTGTCTTTCAGAATATGTGACTCGTGCACTTAACATTGCATGTTTAGTCGGTCGACTATCCAGTAGATTTTTAAAAATTTTAATAATATTACATGTTATATAAATGGCAATTTTTTCCTGCAGCGTTTTAAGGTATATACCCATTTCAGGAAAAAAGGGATCAGAATTATTACACTATGCCCGTATGTTGTTTGCTTGCTGCTATGAATGTCTGTTAGCAAAGGACGAGACCTAAAAGCTTAGTCATAAAGTACAAATATCTTTAGTTGACACTTTTTATGAAATTATGAGAGAACCAAGAAAATACAGAAAATATAAAATAAATCTCAAATGAAAGGTAATTCGATAACGATGCAGTTTAAGGTACTATACACCCCATTTGGAGAAAAAACGGATTTTTTAACATTGCAAGTTTCCCCTTACCTAACCTAACCTAACATATGTATATGCTGCTTGCACGTATATTATATTATACTTGGCGGGCGAATACTGGTTTCAAGTGCTGCCTGCAAACTATTTGTGCAATCTGACCTACTCCGCCCCTGACACGTCCGCCACTTCAAATCGGTATGATATAAAAAGCAAATCTCTTTGATTTTTGCTATTTGACTTTGGCAGTTGGTCAATGTAACTTGTACCTCTACTGGCTTAAAATAAACAAATAGAATCTAAATGCCCAAAGTTAAACAAATGGTGAAAGCTGGATATAAAAGCCAAATGCTAAAAGCGAAAATCAAAAGAACTGCCAAAACATTAAATCTCATTACTCAAGACTTAACTTGAGAAAAAAATATATGATTATACTGCGCATCTTTAACCATGCATTCTCTAAATATTTTGAGATCGACCACCTAAATATGTTGGCTTGACTCATTTGTAAATATACTGCTGGACAAAGGGATTGAGTCGACACGCAAGTGACATGTGAGCTGGTAGTACACATCAGCTTCATTATTTCGATTTTACACTTGAAGTATAGCCCCGGCGGCTGGTAGTGTCTGCCGGCTCCATTAGTGTATTCCTTTGTTTTAATAAGGGAGACAAAATATTACCTTATTTAGAAATAGCAGGCTATAGTTGCGCTATCATAACTAACTTGATGTGACTTGCACAGGTCCCATTGGAAGTGCCTACGCATTTATTCACACCTACGCTTGCTGACTGAACAACGGAACCTAGTCGCCGCATTTGAATAATGGAAGTACATATATAACATTCGCCCTTGCGTAGCTGGCGGTGCACAACGGTTCTACCCCTATTGGCAATTGCATGTTGCTTGCACAATGCATGAACGTTATTTCTTTGTTTATCGAGCATGTTGATATGAATGCGCAGAAATCAAAATTCAAATATACTGCGTGTATGTATACGCACTGCGCACTATGCATTTGTCCATTTAACACACGTATGCTGGAGAAAGTAAGTCGACACGAGTGGACACACTTGCGTGGCTGGCAGTGCACAACCGTTCTATCTCCCCAACTAAGGTTTTCAAAAATTGGGTAGCCTACTTGGCCTATGGCTACGGGCGCCACTGCGCAGAATCCAAAATCTATTATTCAGTCCTTTGTATTTGAACATTATTTAATTTGATAGAACCCGCTGCCACAGAAAAAAGAAAAAAGTGTCATTGTAGAACGCAACATCGATGTCAGACATACATTGGATCTGCCGGTAAGCTAACTATTTTAATTTATTTCTATTTCATTTTAATTATTAGATTTCGGAGAGAAAGGTGTTTTAAAGCCTTTCTAAGGCTCAGAGTCTTCTTCAAAGACCATGAATTTAGCGGAAATGACTCAGAGTCTCATTTAAGTAGCGGGATTGACTATAGCTCGGTTTTGGTACCCATGTAGACTTTGTAGTGATAACTAGCTCGGTTTTAGTACCGAATTGGACATGGGAGTAACTATAGAGTGGTTTCTTTTCTAAATCTAATATTTAGTCCTTTGTATTTGAACAATATTTAAGTATATAGAACCCGCTGTTTCAGACAAATGGGAAAAGTCTAATTGTTACAAGTAACGTTTATTTCAAATAAAGATTGGATCTGCCGGTAAGCCATTTTTAAGTCTCCGAGTCTTCTTCAAAGACCGGGAATTTTGCGGAAGAGACTCATAGTCTCATTTAAGTAGCGGAATACACTTGGGAGAAACTCTAGCGCGGTTCCGGTACCGAATTAGGCTTGGTAGGGATAATTAGCTCGGCTTCAGGTACCGAAATGGGTTTCGGAGGGACTCTAGTTTATTTATATAAAGTTGTGAGGAGTATATAGTATAATATTATATTAACATGTCTATTCGCTACAAAATATATGTTTTAAATTGTATTTATTAGTGCTTCCTTTGTTTATCGCTCATGTGCATATGAATACGCAGAATCCAAAATCTATTATTCAGTCCTTTGTATTTGAACATTATTTAATTTGATAGAACCCGCTGCCACAAACAAAGGAAAAAGTGTCATTGTAGAACGTAACATCGATGTCAGACATACATTGGATCTGCCGGTAAGCTAACAATTTTAATTTATTTTTCCTTCATTTTATTGGGAGGGACTTCTATTTATTTTACATGAAATGATGAGGTACACATTGCCAAATTTATTTTAATATGTGGAAAACTCTAAACCTCGTTGTGGTTTGTTTTTGAGTTCGGTTTAAAATATTTTCGTCTTCACAGCTTGCATAATATTATGTAGTTCCTACATATGTGCTGAAAGCCAAATTGCAAAAGAAAAAAGGGTAAGAAGGGTCCGAATGGGTAAGAGGCAGTTTGGACTGGGTAAGAACTCGAACTCCATCTGGCCGACACCAAGTTTGAAAGTCTTTTGAGACTCTGACTTCCTGTAACTTTTTATTTATTGATAAGGTGGTACAAATTATCGAAACTTGTGAAATAATTTTTTGTATTTAAACAACTTTGTTAATATGTAAATTTTGTATATTTTGCAGAAGGATTCGTCAAACATTACATACTGAACCATAGGATTATTGTTGAGATACATATGTGCTTTAACTTTCGAAGCTGCACAGTTTCCGATGTTGGATTTTGACTTGTAAAGTGTGTTAGTTGAACTAGAAACTGTTATTGTTTTTTCACTTTTCCGAGTATATGAACAAAATGGACGAATTAGGATCTTTGATGGAAAAGTTAAAAGTTGATATTACCTTTTTAAAGGTAAACGAATCCCGTATAATGATGCTTACAATCTGTATGTATTACTTATTTAATAATTATAGTAATTACCACTATTTTACCTTCTTTATAGGATGCTACAGCGGTCGTCATCAAAACGGTCGAATGCATAAAACAACAAGGTGACAACATAGATTGGAGGAATTTTAACACAGCTGCGGCAACCATTTTTGAGGATGCACCTGAGCCTAACGATTTCTTCGTCATGGAACGATTGGGAGGAGGAACATTCGGTCAAGTCTACAAAGTAATTTTTTAATAAATAGGGTTTGTTTTTGGTAATCGATACTTAATTAATTTACTTGTAGAATTTAATTAGTCAGAAATATATGTCTTAATAACATGATATTTACTGATAATAGGTACGTCATGCTCCCACCGGAACATTAATGGCCATGAAAAAAATTATTAAGAAGAAACAGCGAATTTCACAATTTTTCATGGAACGTAATTTGCTATTAGAGCTGAATAGCGTATACTTTCCAAGGTTGCACTATACGTTCCAGTCGCAACATCACGTGTACCTTATAATGGAACTAGCCACTAGTAAATATTCGTTTCCCACATAATTTGTTATTACGATTGTACAATTCCTCCGAACGAGTCCTAAATTTCTAAATAATTTTTTGTCTACTAGATGGAACTCTCTTTGAGTACGTCTTTAAATCGCACAAAGGGAGGGTTAGGAGTCGCAAACTGATATATGCATTCATGGGCCAAACTGGAAATGGCATACAGTTTATGCACGAAAAAGGCTATGGCCATCGTGATTTGAAAGCAGCCAATGTTTTGCTGGATGCTAAAGGTCATTGCAGATTATCGGATTTTGGCACAGCGGTCAAATTGCTAAGGGTAAGAGTTATTATCATATTTGCATATTTATATTTTATGTCGGAAATGGCGACGTTGACTGTGATAACATGTAACATGTTTCGATTTAATTACCCAACTCTAGCATCAATATGTTCAGCAAGAAAACGTGGGAACAGCGGGAACTCTCCCCCCTGAGGCCTATGGTCCACATTTCATGTGGTACCTGGAAGCCGACTTATTTTCTTTGGGAGTGATGTTCTACCAAATGTTCCATCCTAATTGGGAAGTAATGTTTAGTGAGAAAACGACACACGTGTCTGCGAAGCAAATTTCCGAACTGTTGAAACAAATCCCAAATTTGAAAGAAAGAAACGTTTTACGTAGACTACTTCAGCATCGAAGACAAGACAGGGAATACATTACAGAAATCTTTCAATCTGATAATCTTTTGGAAGAGACTAGTTGGAAATTGGAAACCTTATATGATGGTAAATGTTTTACAGAAGTATGGTTAGGTGTATTTCTTTGAAAACTATGGATGATTTGAGACTTTAATATTTTGTATTAATTTTTTAGCCGACTTCTCAGAGTACCTTCTGAGCGATAATTCGTCCACCACCCAAAGTTTTGCTAAAAGGTGTCCAAAGCTCGTGTTGTCGGTAGATACAACGGATACCATGAATACTTTATATGGTCAACTTCCATATGCTGGGATATCTTTTCAGCAAGACAATAGTCATGTCAAAACACTCCAAAATATCTCCGGTATCAAATAAGCTGCAACAAATAATAACTAAACAACCAGCTAACATTTTACCATGATATAATATTTATCTGAAAAGTATCGACCAATTATTAGTAAATTACTGGTTTAATAGATATTTTCGCAAAAATGAGTGTGGCAAATGACGACATGCGAAAAATAGTCCACTCGCAAATGGGTAAATTAAAAGGCATTTTAATATTTATTGTAATTTAATTAAATTAATTTGTTACTTGTACAATAGATGTAATTATTGTTTTATTTTGATTTTCAGAAAAAATTACTGGTTTTGAACAGGCAAATCAAGCGTTGAGAGAAAAGGCTGGCAGATTGGCTGGTATATAATCTTAATATTTTAGAGTTTATTCCCTTATATATTCGATTTACCTCTTGACATTCTTTGATATATGTCATCCAAATTATTATCGCAGACAATTTCAGAGCCGAAGCCGGTAAAGCCGTAACTGCAGAGGCACAAATTACAATTCTTCAGAAACAGCTGTTGAAAAAAGAAAAAACGATTTCCTCCTTGCGTCAAAACCAAGCTAAGAAAATAAACATTCCGACCCCACAATCAAGTGGTTTCAGATCCGGTTACATCATTTCAGAAAGTAAATACAAGTTCCAGTGTGTGCAGTGTTCAAGGAAATTCACAAATACAGGGACACTTTGTCACCATAAACAAAGTGTCCATGAAAACATAACATATCCCTGTCTAGAGAACACTTGCCAGAAGACATTCTCGACCAAATCAAATAGGAAGTCGCACATGTTCACTCACACTGGAGAGAAACCTTACAAGTGTGACTGCGGTGCAAGGTTTGGTCATCATCAGTATCTGACGAAACACCGATTGCGGTGTCAGTGAAAAAGGAAATAGGAAAATGGCAAGTTAAATTTCCTTTAACACTACCATTGAAAAAAATATTTAACTTCCTAACATTTTTTTTTAAAATTTGTTTATCACTATCAAAAAATAAACTAATTTCTCCCTTTATTCAAACATTAATAGAATATGATGTAAGAAAAATATCTACATCAATAAGTTGGCCTATTACAAACCGAGAACAAAATTTGAAAGAATCGTCTGTCAACTTGAACAACATTCCATTCAAAAACTATGAATTTCTCAATCCGAACTAAACTCCTCAAGAATTTTTGCAGATTCGGAGCATTGGAGAAAACAAAGTTTAATAGATTTTGTGGAAGGCCTTCTTGAATCCGGATCTTATTAAACCTTCTTTACTAACAAATTTTTTAAGATGTAAAAAAGTAAATTCATGCGTTAAATGTATTAGGTGAAATGGCTCTCCCCTAATTATTAGTTTGATAATTGTAATTTAAACTTATTAATTGTTGTTCTGTGTTGAAATTGATATTTTGCTAGTCTTAGTGCTAATGATGATAATAATTGTTGATGAATTGTTATATGACTTGCTAATGTTGTTAATGAATTTATTTGCTTATTACTAAATCAAAAGGACGTCGGTCCTTAAGATAATTTAAATTGACTTTAGAATAGGTTGTCAATGTATTCCTACTTAAATGTGTATCGCAAATGAGAAATAATTATAATTAATCTAATAAATTAATTATATATACTTGAGCATTAAATATTATCACCAAATTTAATTGACATATTTGAAAGAATAATGTTGCTTTTAATATTAGCAAAATTAACATCACACACTATTGCCACTAACCACACAACTACCATTTCTCAAACTTAAATATAAAAAAACCATATGTTCTGGCTTTCAGAATATATAACTCTTATCCCTAACATTGGATGATTATTTGGTCGACTATCCAGTTGAATTTTAAAAAAGAAATTTTTAATCAAACATATGTCCGCATGATGTATTTTATTACATTTTGGCTACGAAGGATAGATAGACCAATGTTGTGGCTTTCAGAAAATATGACTCTTATTTTTATATTGGATGATTAGTCGGTCGACTATACAGATGAAATTTAAAAAAGAAATTTTTTGTCAAACACATGTCCGCATGATGTATTTTATTACATTTTGGCCACGAAGGATAGATAGACCAATGTTGTGGCTTCCAGAATATGTGACCCTTATCCTTATTATTGGGTGATTAGTCGGTCGACTATCTAGTTGAAATTTAAAAAAGAGATTTTTCGTTCAGTATATGTGAATTTTATTCTTAATATTGGATGATTAGTCGGTCGACTATCCAGTTGATATTTAAAAAAGAGATTTTTAATCAAACATATGTCCGCATGATGTATTTTATTTCATTTTGGCTACGAAGGACAGATAGTCCAATGTTGTGGCCTTCAGAATATGTGACTCTTATCTTTTATATTGGATGATTAGTCGGTCGACTATCCAGATGAAATTTAAAAAAGAAATTTTTAATCAAACACATGTCCGCATGATGTATTTTATTACATTTTAGCCAAAAAGGAAAGATGGACCAATATTCTGGCTTTCAGAGTGTATCCTTTAAACTGGAGGATTAGTCGGTCGACTATCCAGATGAATTTAAAAAAGAGATTTTTCGTTTAGTATATGTGAATTTCATTCTTAATATTGGATGATTAGTCAGTGGGCTATCCAGTTGAAATTTAAAAAAAAAATTTTTAATCAAACCTATGTCCGCATGATGTATTTTATTACATTTTGGCCACTAAGGATAGATAGACCAATGTTGTGGCTTCCAGAATATGTGACCCTTATCCTTATTTTTGGGTGATTAGTCGGTCGACTATCCAGTTGAAATTTAAAAAAGAGATTTTTCGTTTAGTATATGTGAATTTCATTCTTAATATTGGATGATTAGTCGGTCGACTATCCAGTTGATATTCAAAAAAGAAATTTTTAATCAAACATATGTCCGCATGATGTATTTTATTACATTTTGGCCACGAAGGATAGATAGATCAATGTTGTGGCTTTCAGAAAATGTGACTCTTATCTTTTATATTGGATGATTAGTCGGTCGACTATCCAGTTGATATTCAAAAAAGAAATTTTTAATCAAACATATGTCCGCATGA
>JAQFYC010001327.1:0-35968 GCA_034694165.1 Tomocerus mixtus | reverse complement strand
TACAGTCCTTTAAAGTTTAAAATTCAACTGGTTGTAAAATGGCCATTTTTCATAGTAAAAGGTTGAGGTGACACTTTCCTGATTCCCCGTGAACTGCTTAATCAAACTGATAAATTCAATATTTATTTTAAATTTGTCGTACTAATCATTTGACCCAAAAACTGAAATTACCGTTTTTGCCTAGGCATTACCGGTAATGCCTTATTACCGCTTTTACCGGTAACATATATATTATTGTCTGTACATTTTTCCTTGTTTTAAGATTTTAGTGGTTGCTTCGTTGCTGACAAGGTTAATTTTAATGATTCGTTATCACCGCAACCCGCTATAAATGGTAACTGAAATTTTCACTGCTTTTTATTTTACTATACATACGCAATTTATCCTTTTAATAATATTGTTTTTGGGGTTTTCATTCCCGACACCAACCATGTAGATTATTGGACATTCTCCAATTTTTTCAAACTTTTCCTTCTGTGGCAATTATTGTACCACTTGCCGAATTATCAGCTAAAAAACTTGGGTAATATTTTAGTAATGCATTTTGCCAATAATATGTAAAAAATATTCTGTCATTTCTGTCTGGCAATTTTATGTAGTCAATTAAAATATTTACCTGCAAAACTACAAAATTATTCCAAAATATCAATATATCAATATATCAGTAGATACAAGATACAATTTTTTATTATTTTACTTTGTGATCAGAAAATTAATGTTTTATTCATTGCTCTAATATAGTTGAGTGTGCATTGGATTAATAGATGCGTTTAGTTGTACCCCATTACGTTTCTCTAAACTCGTCTATAAAATAAATGGCATCATAAAATAATGGTAAGTAAGCATTCAAAAATAAAATAGGGATGTTCGTTCTTATTGTACTTCGTATTAGAATTTTTGAGATGGAGCGGTATAATACCTATTTGAAATTAATTGTGGTTTCGCTCGATAATTTTAAATTTTTAGGGCTAATGGACAACATGCACGGTAGAAACAATGGAGGTAGTCCCAATGAAAGTCTGTTTTATTCAGGTATACAAAAAATATCATTCCTCATCATCATATTTTAGAATAAAATATTACACGCCTGTTGTAATACAAATAATTTTCAATTTTTATCCAATTGTATCTTTCTCTTTTATTTTTTGTAAATCATCAAATTGTAACACAATAGAAATACTACTAAATATAACTAAACGTAGAATAAATTACTAAATGGATGCTGCTGGTGCTTGCAGTAAACCTAATTTTGTTTGCTATAGCCATTAATTTATATTTGTTTTGAAATGTAACAGCGATGAATTGGTTTAACTCCAAAGTCATTTGGATTGCAGCAATAATTCTCGGAATCTATTTTTATGGTAAACTGAACAAAACCAAGCGAAATGAAGAGACAAAACGAGAGTACTTGCCACTTACTCCCGAAGGTATAATTTATAATAGGGATGAAATTACATATTAGGCAAAATTCATACTTTAATTTTTTTTAATTGTAATTTTAAATCTTCAATACTTGTGTGAACTCGAAGAAATTGAAAGAGAAAAGAAATTTGAGGAAAGGCGAAGAAAACTTGTAGAAAAAAGACAGAAGAAGTTCAGTGAAGAATCGTCCAAGCACCACGAAGAAGGGAAAAATGTAACTATAAATATATTTATCTAATTTTGTAATTATTAATTCCAGTAGAAATTTTAACAATTGTAATTATCCATACTCTTCTAAGAAATTTTGAAGGCGTATAAAATATTTTTATTATTTACACGGGTGCGTGTAGCGTGTATAACTAAATAGCACATATAACAATTTTTTATTTCAGCTGAAGTTACGACAACTAAATAAGAAATTAGAGGACATCGAATTCTTAAACAATTACGAGGAAAGTGGGTCGGATGCTATTATTCACAGAGCGCCTCCAAATGTCATGCAATTTGTACCAATTGGAGTTGAACAGGTACCAGGTCCCAGTAGAATTAGGCCACATACACCAATTGAAGATCAGCCGGACTAAGAATACTATTGTTCATTCCTCAATGAAAAATCCGGTCGATATGCTGAATTCTTAAAAGTGGTATCAGTCTTACCGTTCTATAGTTTATTAAATATGTGATAGTGACAAATTATTCTATTTATCTAACAATGGAGTCCAAAACCACACTAAAATTATAAGATAGAAATTCCTCTTTTTAGTTGTTGTTACACACTGTAGTGTTTGAATTTGTTTTGATAAGACTAGACAGTGACCATTGACTTAGACTACACATAATTGTCCCGTGTCATAATTAAGTAATATTTTAAAATGGCGCCTACTATGCTACTATATATATAATAGTGTAGTAATAATGTAGGTGACAATTATTAAAACTGTTTAATTAATAATAAACCATTGTAAAATGGGTGTAACAAAATTGTGAAACAGACTACTTACTAATAACTTAGGGGTACTCTGAATATAAGTACATAAGTATGTATGTATAATTATATATACTTACCTATGTATGTATTGAATACAAAAAACGGAATTAAAAAAAGTTGAATCGATAAAATGTTATTAGCAGTTTTAGTAGGATCTCACGATGTCCCAGTGAATTTGGGGCATGGTGAGACATCCTTGCAACCTTATATAAATGTTAAATGTATACATACATACAGTAACTATGACACCATATTCTACATTCATGTTTCAAATTGACCTAGGTCACTAACCCGTGGACTGATTTGATCCACTACAACATATGTCTAACCTAGACTATCAACTTCTGGAAACAAAAGTCGAAAAAGTTGAACCGTTCAAATGTTATCCCGATGACGGACAAAGACAAAGAGACAAACACGGCATTCCTATATAGTTGTTTCACAACTTAATATTTTTAAGGACGCTTGTAAGTTGCCCAACTGTAACTCACATTATTATTAACAGCTTTAATAATTTTCGCTTACTAAGACTTAACATGAAACTTTTAGCTTTGTAATGCATTCAAACCAGTTGATACCTTTATTTAAATTTTATTGTCAAATAATTTCCTGTTTTATTAATATATAAGCAACTGTTATTGTTTTATTTATAAGTATACTTTACTATTTTTGAATAACCACTAGTCATATAATAATCGCCCTGTAAGATTTTTCTCTCCTGAGCTACACGTATCTACGTTTTGCTAGCGTTGTGGATTATGATAATTATGATAGCATTAGAGCTGTAATTTTGTCAGCTTTATTGACTAGCTTTATAACCATTCGATTGAGAGGTTGAGACTGTGTGCAGTTTACCAAAGGACTTTCTCGATTATTATATCACGTATAGTTATGTATGTACAATTAGCTACGCAATAAATGATTTAATGCTTTAGTATAGTGACACTGTAATGAATGTGGATGGATGTGACAAATTATAAACCACATTAACCGACTTACTATTATGCACAATATGTAATTGGACTATATACAGATGCACGTGATAGTAAGCTGTTATATACTTTAGGTGTTTTGTCTATACCAAATTATTATAAAAACTCTACTCCACCAATGCAATGTTACTAAGATTCTTGAAAATAAATACAATTCCGCAAACTAAGTTGGTATGTTCATGTTTTTATGAATTATTTATAATGGCTAGGCTAATCAAATAAAGTTTATCACTAAAAATAAGCGCATTTGTAGGAAATTCTGAGTTAGTCTATGGATTCAAGGAAATGGTTATAATGATGACATCGAGTTTCACGAAAAGCTTGTTGTGGCAATGCTATTTTGACAATTTATTACAAAGGAATTGTTTGCTCGATTTAATGTAATAATCGTAATAAAATTGTGTATGGAGTGTTGACGTCGAGGGTTACAATAAGAATTTATGCACAGCTCAATTTCCAAATACAGGTAATTACGCTAATAACACCTACTTTATGCACATAAATATTTCTGTTTAGTACGCATAGAATATATGCCGATGCACCTATTGCTAATTGTACTAAAAATAATTTCTACCACTCATCTACATCTGTGATAAATGGAAGAAATTCCTTGTGTATTCTATACACATGCATAAAGCTAATATTTCCTATTAGTTAATTATTTTCTGCAATATACTACTTCAAACGTAAGTAATTCGAAATGCCTTACAATTTCAAAATAACTCCCTTCCTTGTTGTTGAAATATAAAATAATATGATGTTACATAACTACATAGGAATGTTTTTTGAATAATTTCAATGTAAAATTAATTTTATATCTACTTCAATATTTCTAATTGAAATTGTAAGCACAACATATAATGAAAGGCAAAAAGGAATACAATAGAATAAATAATAGTATTTAATTGTTGACTTACCCCTGAGATAAACTATGTACTTGCCATTTATCACAACCACCTCCCAATTGTAACAGCGACAGCACAGTCACAGCTAAAGGGCGACAGGCATCACTTGTGTAACGGAATGAACATTCCGCAGAACTACGTACACATGTTAACTAACAGAAAATACAATATAAAAGCCACGGATTAGATTATGACATTGCATTGTAATAATATTTAGAGTACAGATGTTGATATAGAGGAATGGGAAAATTTCTTGGAAGATGTTGTCCTACAGATTTGAGTGTTTTTCAAAACCAATACTTGGTAATCTGTCACTGCCATGCGATGATATTTTGTATTGTTACTTCCCAAATACAAACAACCAGTCGTGTATAAAACCGCAGCATGAAATGGAAAGTTGTGTCAGTTGAATTTCAGCCCGTAACTTTGCTATTGAAATAGTACGTCACTATCAAGCAAGTAAGTATACTTTTATTTTACCTGGATATGATTACTTAAACGTTATAATTAGTTATAGTACCATTTTCTCACAAAAGTGTGGTACTTATATCAATATATTTAGAGATCAACTACTTAAACTCGTAATAGTATTTGTAATAATATACCATTCTGACTTCTTTGCGTAAACTACACTTGAGAATTTACATAACACTGGATTTGTTAATAAAGCCATTTAATTGAAAAATATTATTCACCCCGATTCACCAACTGAATTTGGCATTTTATTAGAGCGAAATAAATTGACCACCATTTAATTCGACAATGTAATTCAGGAAAATAACAATAAAAAACATTAAATTAAATTTCCGAGTTGCTTGGATTGCCATTAGTCCAAAATTTTCATGTAAACTACAAGAATGGTCTATTTTCAGACTAAATTGTTTAATAATCGACTTAATATATTGCAGGTTTCCAAGTTTAAATTGTTTTATTGTAATTTTAAATATACACAGAAGGATGTAAAGTATACAAATTAAGGTTTCATCGTGGAATATGTGGAATTGTAATAGCTGCTTATATTACTGATAATTATAGGAAACATGTATTTCTTTGGACCATTTATCATCCTCGCGGTAACAGTGATTGGATCATTTGCTGGAGAAATTGAAGTGAGAAACAATTGCGGTCAAAGAATCTTTGTCAAAAATGGTGGAAGCAATACTGGAGGATTTAATTTGGAGCACGGGCAGACAAGAAAGTTCCAATTAAGACAGGATGCCAGTTCCCGGGTTTGGGCTCACAAAGGGTGTGATGGGAATGGAAATAATTGTGACACGACGGAGGGGTATGTCAGTTTAGCAGAGATGAGATGGGATGACACAGAGGGGATGCGGGGATTCACTTGGTACGATATCAGTCAAGTAGACGGCTACAATCTACCTATCACAATGCAACCCTACAATCCTGGAGCAGGAGGAAACTGTAACACGGTCGGATGCAATTTCAATTCGGATAGAGATTGTCCAGCTGCTAATAAGGTTTTCAACAAGAATCGTGTTGTAGGCTGCCGAAATAATAATCGAGATGCAGTTACGGAGTATTCCCAAAAGATGAAATCTGTGTGTCCAAATGTATATACTTGGTCTCAGGACGATCGGGACGGCATGAGAGCTTGTCAACCTGGAAATTCTGGACTAAGGGTCATCTTTTGTTGAGCAATAAACATGAAGACTTCTATTTTTGAAATGATGTAGAAAGTAAGTGTTTCAGATTACTTGTTAATGTAATTTTGTAATATTTATCAATTGAACTTGATTTTTTGCTCATTGCGAAAAAAATTCCATAAGCTTAAGATACCAAAAATAAAGAGAATTGCTAAAATGTAATAATCAAATCTGGAAAATTATTTATTTATTCATTTATCGGATGATATTTAAATAGTCTTATAACGAAATACTACTACTAGATTATTAGGATTTGACACTGTTAAATTAAATAGAATTTACCAAAATCAGAGATGTATACTTATATGTACGTATTTACAATTAGTATAAAATAAGTAGGATTATATAATATTTATGTACTTGGTTCAAGATTATGTAATATTTATGTACTATATAACATTAAAATGTTTAGTAGACTTATAATCTAAAAATGTGCCTCGTTTTTCTATTTATTTACGTATATCCATGTTAACAAACATCAAATTGTTTTTAGCTATTAGTAATGAGTAATGTAACTACACAAGTAATTAAGACTTCATAAAATTCAAATATTCTATTATACCTTACGGCTCTAATGGGGCCTACACAAATTCCATATGGTCTTAAAGACTTTAGAATTCTTCTGTTAGTAGTGTCAAACAGTGTAAAGAGAGACATCATTTTGGCCAGCATTTGGCATGAATTTTTCCAACATGCGGCATATCCGACCAACAAAGCTGTCAAAATAAATAATCCTCCAAAAAATATGGAAAGGTACACCAGGTAAGATTCAGGTGTTACTATATTGTAAAATCGTATGGAACCCAAACATCCCAAAATAAGAAATGATGCAAGGGAAATTGTAAATGACGGCTGCAGAACTGAAATGAGGCTATTGTTGAAATTAATATTTAATATCCTCAATTTGTTAAACGCCTCCAATTGACGATCAAATCCTGAAATCGATCTATATATTAGCAGAAGAAGTCTATTAATTTCATATTTCAACTTTATCGAGAGGTTATGGTTATAATGTTATGTAGCTATTTCGCTTAATTGATTTATTATTTACACGTACAAGACCGGTGAGTAATCAGAAACAAATATAAAAAGAAATATCTTTTCTGTTGTCTAAAATTTTAATGACTATACATACAGATAGATTATTATAAGTGTATAAAGGACCTACACTTAACTTATTTGACGTAATGGTCATATTATAAGTTTGTATATTAATAATTAATCAATTTAAAAATGTTTAGTGTGCTATAGTATTGTAAGTTAGTATTTATGAAAATTCAATATTATATAATATTTACCTTGCTTGGTGCATAAGATTGGAATCCCGAATGATGTAAATCATAATATAGGCAATTAGCGTTAAAGGACACAAAATAGGCAAAATTATCGCGCCTAATTGACCTACACCAAGCACAGTCCTTAAAATAACTGTCTCGTTCCTATTTGGGAACAGAAAGTCGGATATGAAATGTTTTCCAGGAATGAAAATGTAGGTTGCTATCTGAAAGAACGAAGTTATAACAAAATAGGTCGGAACAAAAAATTTCGATATCATTGTCTCCAAGAAAGAGTAATTCGATCCTGCTTGTACAACACCTATAAAAATGTAAAAATTGAGCACATAGTACTATTTAAATAGTTTACAATTGTCATATATTAATTATGCAAATGAAGACTGAAATTATATAGTTTAAAAATTTCATTTACCAGGTAGGATTTTTATTTGCAAAGAATTGAGTGTGTAGGACATTTCTCCTTGTTTCAACTGAATATTTAACAGTAACACTGTCCATAGTAAGTAGGCAAACAGATCTATAGCAATTAACGAGTTAAATTCACCACCAGTTTTATGCAGGTTTGTTATTTCTGAGAATAATTGAAATATTTCGTAGCAAGTTAGCAGTGCACATGCCACGGTATACAGCATTGTCCTTTTTTGTGGCTTTCCAACAATAAACTTTTGTGCAGAAGCATCCCAGATAAATGGAACTGCTCCAAAATAATTTCCAATGTTGACGTATATTCCAAAATAGTGAAAATTGTTTTTCAAATGTCCTTTATTTATTTTTTTCTTGAACAGGTGGTACCAGGAATTGAGCATATTCATGATTACATTGAATACTTTGCACAAACTAGTTTCCAGCAATGTTACAATGTTCAAAGGCGAAAAAAAAACCACAATTTTTTTACTGTAAGTCCAAAAAAGGAAGATAATTCGACAACTGTAGCTACTCAAACCAACCCCCTGCATATACGAATTTTAAAGGACTATACTATATTTTGTGTAAAATTGCATAATGGTAATGAGTGAGTTCTAGCACAAAATTGACGATATTTTGTAAGCGTCGGTGTATTATATAATAAGGCTTATATTTAAAGGCACTATAAAAAATCTCAGTTTGCCATAACTTTTTAACTTAATTTACGATAACTTTATTCTTTATACCAAAACAATATACAGAAGCCATAAGAATACCAATTTTCCATAAAAATACTTACTTTACCATAACTTTTGGTGAAACACCAAAAGAAAAACTATGTTAATGGCTAATTTATTATAAATAATCAATTAAAGCTCAATAATTAGTTTTAACCAATTTAAAAAGCGATTAATTATTGATTATTTGTAAAAAATTACCCATTAACAGTTATGGCAAACTGAGTTTTTTTATGGTGCCGTTAAATATAAGCCATCATATAATAAGTAAGTTGTTAAATTTTCCAATGCAAGATAGCTCACTATGTTTAATTACTTCATTATATACCTTGGGCATTAATTGCCTGACGCTAGCAATATTATCAGCGTACACAGTGATAATTGTTCTCAGAATACATATAGGTACTACTACATGTTAATAAGTGTATAATAAACTTGGAAAGCATTTAGAATTAGAAATTCATATAGTAGAGCAATTATTTCATATCAAGTGCTACGCAAACAGACACACAATTATATAGCAAATAAAGTATGGGAAATATTGGATTATAGATTATAGATTACAGTTTATTGAATTGTATTTGTAGTATTACTAAAAATAGTAGTACTAGCTGGCGGGTGTTTATAGTAGCTATCATTCAACCAGGCATATTCCGATTCCCGATGTCTACATACTAATATAGCTTCCTATTATATCCACATTCAACTTCCACATTCCAAGTTTTTACAATTCCCTAAAATTACATCCCGAAATACACAAGAGGGAAGATTCTTCCCGGAAGAAATAGTAATTCTTTCCTTCTAAAATGACGGAGGTTCCCACTAGCCAACAGTAGGGCAAAGCACACAATAAAGATTGTCGTGGACATGCAAGGCCTATACTATTTATGTAATATATACTTATACCGATAGCAATCCCTAATCACATTTCTATAATTTTTTCGTGGATTGCAAAAATAATTAATACACTAGAACCAATTTATTAATTTACTTAATAGTCCAGATAGCAAAATTCTGATGGAAGCTATATATATACTCTTTGATTTAAATTGCTTGAGATACGATGCATGCTAGAATTATTCTTTGGGTTACACATACAGAAAATGTTGTGTATTTCTGATTACATGAAGCTCTATACTTTGTTTCGCGTTTGCATTCAATTCATGTATGCATTTTCTCAAGTTCACACTACTGCACTGAAATAAAACTTTAATACTACCTACACAGTAGAATGTTAATATGGGCCAATATATTATCTGCTTCATATAATTTAACCTCTGCACCCTACTGATTGCTTGTAGAATGAAATTTCACTTGTTAGTTAATAGTTAATATGTATGTAAGTTGCCGTTTAGATAAGTAAATAGCATACATGAAACAAAAAAATTAATCCTGATACATTTTCCACTTATGAAGCATGAGGAAATTGACCTATAGATGAAACTGTGGGTCGATTTGTCCTTATAACGCACTCGTGTTACATTTGATCATCGAATTCTTCTGCTATCGAATTTTTCAAACAACTTTAAAAAATTGAAAAGTTATAGGAGAACAGACGGACACAAGTGTTCTAGCGATACTTAATAATGGTCGTTACTCGTTGTGAAGACATACTGCTGGTGCTTAAGCTAAAATGTTGCAACGTACTACGTAATATGTGTAGTAAGAGGTAAATATTTGAAATTCCATTCCCCCCCCAATGAAAATTGTACAGACAACCCGAACCGACCCGATTTAATGAAAAAGGACCCGATATCGGGTCGGGTACCCGATCGGGTACTGTACATTATAGGTGCATTATATAATCTACTATAGTAACACATTATACTCTAATTTACATAACTTTGACATTAATAGTTACATTGTTTCCTGGGTACAGAGGTTAAATTATTAGTACTAGTTTGCAACCTTTTCATCAAAAGTATGGGCACCCGCAGAAGTTCTACCCGCCCCAATCAAAGTTCTACCAAATCCGGCCCGATTTCATTTGAGAAAAATAGGACCCAAACCCCCGATTTACGTCTCTTCTTTATTTACTAGGTCGTGTAGTTACTTAATTAAGAAAAGCTTCAAGTATAGGACTCCACTTTTCTTAGGAAAAAATGGTGCAGTGTTAGGCGTGCCTACCATACATTTAATTTGCATAAGTACCACAAAATAAATGATAAAATTCTGCAGAACTTGGTCCAACAGCTATGCTTATAAGAAAGGTAATTACTATAAATTACAACAACAAACAAGGTTTTATTTTCCTTTGCGAAGATGTCCAATGTCCAGTGCTATGGGTATGCGATACCAACACTAGACTTAACAAAATACAATCAAATTAACTGGTAATTTTATTTATAGTTTGTTGGAGGTAGTCGCACCGCACCGCATAAACCACAGAGAAATGTGTCTGCTTTACTTTTACATAATATGTGTATTATGCATGTCGTATTTCTCCATTGACGTCCTATTTATTATTCAGAAAACAACATTATTCATTATTAAAACAAAACTAATTAAAAATATGTACCTACATATATGTTTGTAATGCTTGGTTAAATATTTGCATGCACGGCTTAGTCACATTTACGCAACGAAACAGGAAGTTATTTCGTATATTTTACTTAAGCAATAATTTATAGACTAAAGAATCAGTATTGAGAAACATACATCCCCATTACTTTTCAAATATTTTGTTTGCTCATCAAATGGTCTAATAATAAGTTTGTTTTAAAAGTTTACAAATCGTGCTTTCGAATAAACAATTGAAAAATAGTACTCGACCTGACAAGGCACATTCGCCTACAATTAAAAAATTATTTATTACTGCACTGCATATGTCATACTAAAGGACGATTTTAAAATTTTCCCCCTTTGCTGTACCAATAAATGTGGATTGAATAATTGTACATTGTAAGGTGGACGTCATTACAACGAAAATGAAGACAAATCACACATTTTCAAAATCATTAGGTGACTTATTAGGCGCTTCTATAAGTAACCACTCCCTACAGCGATTATTTCTGAAAGAGACAAACATTTATTTCCGATTTCTTTTGATTATATTCCTGTTCGTCGTTATATTGGGAGCATTGGCCAATATTTTAACAGTATACATTCTAAGCAAGGCAAAAATGCACAGAGAATTCAAGTTTTATTTGACGGGACTAATTTTTTCAGACATTTTTCTCCAGTTTGTTTTCCTTCTTATGTTTACCCCATTGGAGAAAAAAGTCGTAGATATGGAATCTGTGGGTAAGTCGCTGAATTATTTATATGATAACTAATTAAGTGCATATTTCATACTATGAGGGAATAAATTGTTGCACAATGCGTGCTTATATAAATATTATGCATGTAGTCTAATATATTTGTATTTATACTTTTACCATTAAGTAATTCAAATATTATTTGCATTATGTACAGGAAGAAGCTTGTCAATTTGGTTCACAGTTTTTTTAACAATAGAAAGGTAAATATCTAAACTATCTATTTATTTATCTGGAAATCGTAAAACTACCAGCTACAGTACCTACGAGGGATGAATAATGTTGTAGCTTTACCTTAACCTTACATAGTAGTAGTTATGTAATAATTAATGCACTTAAATCGCAATCTCGAACTAAAATGCCCCTCGCCCATATCAAAAATTACGGAAAACTAGAAACTGGTCATTTTATTTAATGAATACTAACCTAATATAAAGGTAAACGAACCTATTAATACGCAATAACTAACGAATTCCAGTTGCAGAGGGCATTTTAGTGAGTCCGCCCTGTATCACACCTTAATTTTATACTCCTGTACCTACTTAGGTATTTTGCCATTTGCCACCCCTTTCTTCACCGAACCTTCTGGACGACGTCAAAATTTTGGCTTACAATTTTTGCAATATTTGGAATTGTGATAGGATTCAATATTGCTGATATTGTTGCAAGAGGAAATACATCTATGTCTAATACCACTACTACAGTTGATAATTACCTCTCACAGATCGACTTGGGAAATCCCGTCCATGTGCTTGCTACAACGTCCCATATAGTTGAGTTCTCCGTTTCGGGAATTCTTATAGTTGTCCTAAATATCTTTATTGTGAAGGAGGTAATTGTTTTCTTTTTTTTAAAACATTTAATCTCTGCTTAAGTCTAATTAAACTGTTTTCATCAATACTTATAACATAGATATCTGTACATGTTGAATCTAGATTGATATTGATAGTTATCCTTCTACTGATATTGTTAATACATGGACATTCATTGGTAGCAGAGTAGTGGACTTACTCAGGCTTGGCCCAACCACACTATTGCATTGGGTGTACCCTTTGGGCCAAGACTCAAGTAAATAATGAATACTAATAAATGCTTTTTAATTATTTAATTTCCAGATTCGGAAAACGGTGGCTTTACGATCCCTTCTATTAAAAGCAAAGGATGAGCAAAATTCGTATACAATAATAACCTTTGGAATTGTATTTATTTATATTTGCCTTTATTTTATTCCTAGTATTATAACCTGTTTGACTTTAGTCATTTTTAAAAACGAAATCCAGATTTGTGATACAATTTGTCAATTTACACTCCTCTTCAACTCGTCGATAAATTGGTTTCTGTACTGCGCGGTGTCCCGTAACTTCAAAGAAAAGTATATGACCATTATATGTTGTCGAAAAATGCAATCGGGCTATGAAGATCCGAAATAAGAAATTGTATTATAATATTTGACCTACCTCGTCTTTAATTTAGTGTGTTAATCTTACTTATCAAGCTCACAATATAACACCAATACCAAATTGATTATTACTGTATACAATAAGAATTTAATAAAAGTTAAATGTATATCACTAACTAATTTACTAAGCAGTTTTAAAATTTTATTTGCAGTATCAATTTTCACTACCGACAATATATTAACTGTTCTAATCGCTAGAGTTTAGATAGTATAATTAGTCTAGAATTTATAAATAACATTAAGAATAGCTTGTTTATTCCTACTTATTATACTAGAAATTGTGGTATGACTTATAAAAGGAAGTAGTTATGTGCTGATTCTGGTTACGAATATCTTTCTGGCGATATAAGAAACATTGTATATAATTATAATATATATTTTCTTGCATGCGGAGTTATAAAAATACCTTTAGCGATATAATATGTACAATAGTAACAACATGTGGAGGAATTTATTTTCCATATTTTGCAGGTTGCGAGCTTGTGGAGTTAGAAGTAGAAGGAATTGCTGTTGTAGTGTATCTAACTTCACGATCCTTCCACAAATTTGGAGAATCACTAAGTTTGGCAGGTATTGTTTCTTTGTCGGGCTGTTTGTTTGTCACGGGTCCTTCGTCATCCCGATCTTTCCATGAACTAAACCGATCTCCATTATCAGTCTCGGGATAACGTTTGTCGGGTTGTTTCCATGGATTGTCACGATCTCGGCCCCGATCGCGGTCTCGATCAGGATCTCTATCCCGAGGTGTATCCCGGGATCGCCAACCTGGAGAAGACCATGAATATTGTTTTCCACGATCGGCATATGGACTCCCACGATCACGATCGCGGTCTGGAATAGGAGCTCCGCGATCTCGGTCACGATCACGGTCACGATCAGGAGTACCTCGATCACGGTCACGATCAGGAGTACCTCGATCACGGTCACGATCAGCAGTACCTCGATCACGGTCACGATCAGGAGTACCTCGATCCCGATCTGCATATGAGCTTCCGCGATCCCGATCCGCATATCCATTTCCACTTCCACGGTCATATTCAGGAGCAGTACCTCCACTTCCACGATCTCTGTCACCATAAGAATTTCCGCGGTCTGATTGTGGCTGCGGTCGATTCTGTGCTGGAGATGACCAGGAATAGTGATCTTGACCTCCCGGAGTCTTTGGATCACTATTTCCTGGAGATTTCCAAGCGTAAGGGTTTTGGCCAGGTGGCATAATTTGATATTCTTTATCGTTCATCATTTTGGAATCGTTAGGTTCGGATATCTTTGACGAATTTCCATTTTCCTTCCCAGATGCAATTACTGAAGCTTTGTCCCCTGTGCCATTATTAGGAAGGGTTTTATCTTCTACATTATTAGTTGGGCCAACAATGTAGCCCGTAGCCACTTTCTTCACATCGGGCACTATTTTCCCATTATAATTATCTTGTACTAGTTTTCTGTTGTAATTATCGGGTAACTTTCTGCTAAATCGCACATTGACCGGCAAGTCGGCATAAACCGGATCATGGTAATCATCGCTACCTCTGTCATCTGTATAGTAATGAAAATGTTCCAGAGGGTACCAGTCGGATGCAGCCTCGTTAGGATTCTTCCTGGTGGTGGTGGCTACATGGCGTTTATTGGTTGTGTATCTGTCGTCTCTTCTGTAATTGTCCTCCCTGGAGTCTCTCGCGTTATAATATCTTTCAAACTTTTCTTGGCGACTGGGAAAAATTGATCTTTGGTCGTAAGTTGAGGCTGATACTTCGTCAGAGTAGAAAGTTCCACCGCACCAGGAACAACTATTTTCATCCACTTCAGGGTGTCTCTCCGAATAGGACCGGCTACCATAATCACTAAAGTCAGCCCAACGGCTATCTTCCCGTTTAGCACTACTGTGGCTCACCGCAACACATATTACCTGGTTAAAAGAAATAAAAGACACATCACTAATTAACAATAGAAATCTATTATCTAGTTTCCAGTACCGTTTTTTAATTGATTCTTTCGAGAGGCACTAAAGAAAAGTTAATTTCAGTTCAAAATTTTAGCTAACTATAAGGATCATTTCGATAAAATTGAAATAAATGCTTATAGTTGATAATTGTAAAATACTGTATTGTGCTTTTGTTATTAATAATTAACTATAATGATTCTGGAACATTTTTTGTTCTCAAATGCAGTGCATTTTATTATAATTTTACTCAAACATTTTGTATGTAGCAAATTGGAAACCGAGGAAAAGTCTAACTTCTCCGCATCCCTTTTCAATTGTCTGATAAAATGAAAAAATGTATAATAAAATAATTTTAAAATAAAGGTATAATTTAATGAAGCTCGAAGCACTTATTCAAAAACACGTATATTTGTATAGAGATTAAGATACTGTCCCTGTGACTGTAATAGATTTACTCACCAAAAGAATTTTCATTGTTGATTAACGAACGAGGAAAATTTTGGACTATTTTGGTCAATTTATAGCACACATTTTTGGAAGTATCACAAATTCACAAATGAAGATTCAGCAAGAGTCAGGGTGGGTTGTGATGCATGTGCGTCCCATTTGTTAGTAAATAAATTCTGCCAACTTTTATATACCTATATACTTCTTGAGACAGTATAAAAACTCTTTGGCACAATATACAGAAGAGCTGCTACGAAATTAATAATACGCGAATTAAAAGAAAACTTTTAAGCTATATAAATAAATATTTAACTACTTCAAGGTGTAGCTCTGAAACTGACAACTAGGAACAGAAAATTGTTGCATGTAAGTTACAATATGATAATTACCTTAGGAAATGACAAACTGTTAATTTCGGGTGGGCAAAATATCGTCTAAATATGCTCCATGCAAACTATACTATACTGCATCTGCACCACCTACACTTTATGAGCAATAATAAAATTGCGGATGCAAAAATAAATGTACAAATACATACTATATACATAGGCAATAAAAAACTAAGTAGGTGAAATGCAGAGAAAATGGAATAATTATCATTAAAAAACTAGCAAGAATCTAAGAAAGATGTCAATGTCATCGAGCTCAGGACACAGGAAAAATAAACATTATGGTTGACTGAGATTTTTAGTGAAAATCATGAACTTTTGCCTGGGCGATAATTTAAGTTGTATAAACCACTGTGCCAAGTTCTGAATAACTTGGCTGGCATCAATGCAATGGACTTTTTACATGGGGATAGCGGATGAGATATGATTTCATCTCACAGTGGTAGTGTTAAAGAAGTTACATAGGTCCAAGATAATGTACTATGTATTTGTAGTATGTATCAAATAATATTATTACTTTGTAGCATGTATTACAATATCATATAGGTATACCAACTAACGTCTAGTTAGGTATTATAATTATGTATCTGTGTATTTAGCTAGTATCATGCATCTGTAAGCCTGAAATAGTAATAAACGTCTATCTGATTAAAAGCAAGCCCTCTTTTATTCATTTGTGTTTTATAGCATATAGGTAATGCAGAATTTTATGTTCAGCAAATACTATGAGAATCCGAAGGATGATATCGTGAATTAGTAAGCTTTAAAACTAAATGAAATAGATCAATCTACAATCTACTTGAATACATTAATGATTTATGTATTACAATTAAACAAAAACAAGGAAACAGACACACCCTATTCTTTAACTAACAAATATACTTACAAAATTTAATACCACAGGTTTGTACTAATTGTACATACTATTTCTACTGTGTTATACAACGTTAATTAAAAATAAACGCTAAAGGTATGTTTGACAGAATATTGGAAAACTCTGACAAATAAGCCAAAGGCCATTATCCATACTTTTGAGGAAACCCTATAAGAAATATTAGGAGTGTAAAATTGTATAGCTGAAACACAATTATGTTAAAATCGTGTCTCATTTTTCTTCTTTACCCTTACGAATGCTATATTTTACAAGACCGAACGTACTTATATGTACCTAACACCAAAAAGTATTAAGTATGCAGTATACATAACTACTTATGTATTTATGACAAACCCAGCATTCGATTTATCTTGGAATGAGTTACACTTAGTTTATTACATTACTTATTACAATTTTGGTGCTGATTATTTATTAGTATATGTACAAATAGAATAGTATTTACTAAAACATAACTGCACGCTTTACGGCATCGTTACATTCGAATATAGGAAATTGTTTACTTTGGGAAATGCAGGTTGAAGGTACGGATATTGCATTGCATAAGTTGGAAATAAAACAAAATGCTTGCAAAAATAAATATACGGATTAATTGAAATGTTTGTTATACTTGAACACTGGTCCTTGAATATACCCCATTTGTTCAGATGGATTTCTACATTTTGGTCACAAAAGAAATGATATTCGATTTCCTCGTTGATGTTCTGACTCCCGATAGTTTATCTTTTGAAATGAAATGTTCCATACTTCCATAGACAATATTAACATAATAAATAAATATCTATATTTAGATAATGATATAACTTTGATATGGATGCTCAAATGATGAAAATAATAAAATCATGTGAGTTGTCAATAATAAATGCATATACTAGAAACATTCAAGGAAATGTGTTGTTTCAAATTCCACTGATAATTAAAATTAACATAACGTGACACCTCATCAATCATTAAAAAAGATACAAGAACATGCTATTTGCAGGTGATAACTACACACGTAGACAGAAATGAAATATTATATTTTACTTAAGGGTCGGCAGTACCACGAGCTTTGTGAGAAGCTAACTAGTACGCCCAGGTAAACTCGTACATAAAATTTAAAATTTTGCCATTTCAGAACTTCATGCCTAACTCAATAATGGGTCATCGAAAAAAGTCGAATTTTTTTCTGGAGATGCCTTTAAGGTCCTGCTCGGACACAGGATTCCCTAATTTTTGAATTAAATTTTAATTGAGCCAGAAAAATATTAGTATTAGTCAAAAAACAATCTGATTATTTTTTCTAAAACATACTTTTTGACATCTTGTAGTTCAAAATTCTCAAAAAAACAAAATCATGCCCTGATAACTAAGCTTAATTTAGGTGGCTCATTCATTCGGATTGATGGAATTTTAATTGAGTTCTCCATGAAGTGTTTGGAGTAGGAAAACACATATGCTAGTGGTACTTCCAACCCTTAATATCCATATGATCCTTACCGTAGCTTTAATTATTATCATGCTTAATAGACACAAAGAATAAATACCGTGCTCTCAAAATATAAACATGCAGTAATTGCCAATAATACCCTAGCTATAGAATTGATTTGTGGGAACACTACCTGATAAAGACCTTTACAGATATTGGAGGGGAGGTTACTAGTAGAGGAAATACGGTGTATAATACTTTGGATTTGTGTCCATTTGGTTACATTAAGCAGAAATTCTCTCCCACAATCACAATTATTGTCAAACACTTAGTAAATTGAATAATTTAATGAGTGGAGCGAACATGATATCTAAAAATGTATTGGCTCCATGTAAATTGGAGTATGATAAAATAGTTTACTGTTAAGTTCATAGCATAGCCGTACCCAGAAATCAGTTTCGGAGGGGGGTGGCTGAAAAGCATTTTTAACCCATTTTGGGACATAAAACACCGAAAATCAACTTTGGGACTTTTTTGCTCATTTTTGGCATTTCTTTTCCTGGATTTCTGGGGTGAACCCCCTCCCGCCCCCCTCACGGTTGGGTCTACGCTAATTTACCTATAATATTTTAATACTTTGTAATCAGCCCGCACTTAATTACCCTAAGATACATACCTTCACAGGTATAAGATACTTTTAGGCCTTAGAGACAATTACACGGAAGGGATAGCCTTTGGCCACTGTTGCTGGCAATAAGGGTCAATTTTCTTGGAAAAGATTAGGAAGGATTAGGTAAATTACAACTTCAAATATACACAAACCTTACTGCCGCATCCTCTGGATGTTTTCCCCCTGCTTATGTCGTCATGTATTTCTTTTCTCACTCATTGTCAGTATTATATAAGTTCTCCCAATAAAAAAGTCACATTACCCTAAATGTGACACACCTACACATATGAAAATAATAAAATTGCATCGCTATTAAAGCGTCATACTTATAGTATATCTATGTACTTACATAATACAAATTATATTAAGGTTTGATTTAGGAACCTTAAGTACTGCACTGTATACCTATTACCTAAACACTCATTTCATGACATGAATTCATCTGATACTATAACATACATATTACAATTATATAATTAGCGGGTGGAATCTGTAAAATACTGTTTACATTATTTAATTGGGACATGACATTAGACAAGAATTATGCAAAGATAATAAGATTAATTAATATTCAACCATGTAACAAATGTTGACAGGTAGATAAAATTATGTAATCTGCATACTTGAACAATGCTTTACCTAACACCAAGTACTTCAGACTTCCTACAAAAAGGTGACCCGGTTTGCTCCAGTGGTTTGGTTCAATTCATCTTCACGCGACGTATATTCTCATCGCTGCTCTACTCCTACTGGAAAAATGATTAAAGTTGCTCTACTTTTAGCTCTTGTGGCTGCAGCCACTGGTAATTAAAATATTTTTCAAAAATTCAAAATATAACAATTGACCCCAACTTGTCATTGACCCACATAAATTTTTTCAGCGCTACCATCAAGACGATTTGGGAAACAACACAGAATTGTTGGGGGTGAAGATGCAGTCGCTAACGAATTCGTAAGGCTATGAATCTCATTTCTTCAAAAATTGTAGATAATATAAAGATTACATCAATACATCAGAAATTAACGTGAGTTATTACTTTTCTTTAGCCATACCAAGTTTCTCTTCAATATTTCGGCAGCCCCATTTGTGGCGGAGGTAAATATATAGTAATTAATTCATACTGTATTATGCACCATCCTTAATGCAATATTACATGCATTTTGAATTGGCAAATAATGTATGTTGCATTTATTATTTTAGCTATTATCAGAAGCAACTACATACTCACCGCTGCTCACTGTGCTGATAAGTTTACCATTTTACTATTTTATTTAATAAATATTATAGTTACTTTCAGAAATCTACTTATTTATTTAGCTTATAAACTTATGGTTGATAGCTTTGTTCCATGGGCATAAGAAGGTAAAATTGTGGAGATTGCATGCATTTATTATATTGCTAAAATAATATTAAAATCAGTCCACTTATGTATAACGGCTTCCTGTCAACTTTTGCACAAATATTTATTTTAATTAATTTTCGTACCAGTAACAGTTGAATTTTCAAAATACGTTTGTCCAGATTTATAACATTATAAATCCATAACGCCAATTGTTCAGATTCCTGCTCTCATTGCTCTGATTTTGTTATGAAGTGTAGAATTTTATAAAATTATTTTTTATCCCCCAACACAGGTTGGACCAGTTAGCTCCTTGACTGTGAAAGCTGGTAAGCTAAAATATTATATATTTATCTGTCATATGTTGATTATAGTGTACTATTTTCTCACTTTTTCATGTGTATGTAGACAAAGCATATAATACAGTAACTTAAATACGCTTACACTCTTTATGTAATTAAACAGGAAAGCACAACATTCACGAAACTGAAGCTACTGAACAAACAAGAGAGATTGAGAGCGCTGCCATCCATCCAGGGTAAATTCAAACTCAGATATTAATTGAAAATAATTATATTTATAGTTGTGAAGTCCATTAAAATCAAAGAAACATCATTATAATGTAGATATCCAGGCGACCGATCCGGATTCTCAAACGATATTGCCGTTTTGAAGACCAGAACTGCATTTGTGTTCAACGCTCAAGTTGCTCCAATCCCAATTGCTCCTCAAAATCACGTCGCTACTGGAAGCGTCACCATCACTGGATGGGGAAGTACTGCTGAGGACCCTGTAACCATGCCAGACTTCCTTCAAAAGGCACATGTCGAGATCGTCAGCGATGAGGAATGCAACGCCCGTTTCGGTGGAAACATTATTGAGGAGAACATGATTTGTGCTGGTCATCCAGGAAGTAATGCTTACTTAAAATTCACTTTTAATTAATAATTATTATTTTTAACTTGTTTTAATAGTACATTGACAATTAATACGAGTTATTATTTTTATTTTTAGCTGATTCATGCGAAGGAGATTCTGGTAAGAACAAGCCTTGTACTCATACTCCTTAAATTATTTTATTCCCATTCATTGAATAAATATGCATATAAATGCAGATCCAACAGGCATGTCGTACAATAGAGTATTGAATTCGAGTACGGTGCTTGGGTCAAATGCTTATAAAGTATTGCCACGTACTAGATCCCAAATATTAATTTACTATTTTCTATATTAATCGAACCTCTTTCTTAATTTTCAGGTGGCCCACTCACTGCTGTAAGTTAAAATTCACAGTTTTTTTAAATATTAAAAATCAATATTGATTCATTATATTTCATGATATATTTTAATATTTTTTAGACCGACCGTGGATTCAGATATTTGGCTGGATTAACCTCATTTGGTTTTGGTTGCGCCCGTCCAGGTAAAATATTACAATCAAATCGCTTAACTATAGTTAGTTCCCAAGTTCCAAAATAATCCCTGCTTTCATACTGTCGTTATGAATCCGTGTTCCGAAATTAAAATGCTAATTACTATTATTATTTGTATATAGGATATCCTGGTGTGTACACTGAAGTCGCCTATCATACCGAATTCATCAACAGCAACGCTGCATAAATTAAAGCTGCTTTCATTGCACTTTTCTAATACTTATTCTAAGTTATTTGATGTGAATGCCTAATATGGACAATAAATGACTATTCTGTTCTACATGCGTTCAGCTTTCTCTATATTTATTGTATTAATTATGATAATTAAGCATGTTATGCAGAATTTTTAAAGGTAAACTACCCAAGCATTTTTAGATGATAAAGAAGATGTCCGTAGATGATCGAGATACATATGAAATAGAAATGCTGAAAATGACTTCCAATACAATTCCGTCGTTAAAAACTTCAGCTTTTCATAAATATTTAGCTAAATATATAACATTTAGTAAAATTATTTCATTTTACTTAAAATTAGTAGGCCTTTTATCGTTTTGCATAAACCAAAATCGGTTATGGCTCAAAGAAACCTTGACCTACTAACAAGAAGTGGGCCCGAAAAGAAAGTCATACATTAATTAGGCTTAAATATCCGCGACTACTATCGTAACAATCTTCATGAAATAGTATTATATTTGTATTTTACAGTGACACAGTGCTCGCTCACATAGTAAGATAGAAAAATATTAATTGTATTGATCTTCATATGAATTGACGTTTGTGTAAGTTAAATATAGCTCAATCATGTTACATAATCCTTTGTACATACTTAGATAAAGTGTTTAAGCCCTATCAATTACATAAATAAAGCAAATACCTGATCAATTTTGTCCCAGTGGCCTAAATAAACGGATTTTAACACAACAAGGCTTTTCAGCAGCATTTAATCATACCAATTATTGTTATACTGCTTCCAACATGATTAAGGTTGCTCTTCTTTTCACTCTTGCGGCAGTATCCACTGGTAAAAAATCGAAATTCTTTTTTAAATATATAGTAACATTTTCCAACAAAAGTGTGACTTATTTGTAATTTAACATATTTTAGCACTGCCCAGGTTAAAATTGGGACATGGTGCTCCGCACAGAATTGTCGGGGGTGAAAATGCTGGAATTGACGAATTTGTAAGTGTCCTAATGAATTACGTGGGCCATATAACCTAATGTTTACTGCATAATGTTAAGATTCCCTCATTAAGAAGATTCTTAATCCCAAATTAATCCCAATCATGCGTTAATTGTAGTATTTTAATTTACAGCCTTATATTGTTTCGGTACAATACCTTGGGAGTCATTTGTGTGGCGGATGTACGTACTTACGACTTTTATTTATTAATTATGGATTATGTAAATATTATTACTGGAAGATGTGTTACCATATTTATGATTAACAATTAATTATAGCAATCGTAAGGAGCAACTACATCGTCACAGCTGCTCAATGTGCAGATAAGTACTCTTTTGCTGTTTCGGGAAAGCTTGGTGTTTATAAGTATTAATTATATTCATAGTGTGCGCAATTAGTTAGATATACTTAAGCCAAGGGCTACTCAGTTTGTAATCATAAATAAGGTTGCCTTTGAGCCCTTCTGAGTTTTTCCAATAATAAGCACACTACCCGGATTTTTGTAGTTTGGTAGTAATAACTTTGGAGTTTTTGTTTTTCTGGAGTGCTGATAGCGGCAGTGCAAATACTTATGATTAATTTTTTCCAACTTATATACACATATATAACATACTGCTAAAATGCATAAAATTTAATGTTAGCTTGCCAAACTGCGTTGCCTAAAATTTGCACTGACATTACAAATTAAGATAAAATTTATATACTAACTCTTTTTGAATGGATATATTCTTCGAAGAGCTCGTTTCCCATGTAACTGCTTTAAAGATTTTGTAAGACCACTGGAAAGGCACCCTATGCGCTCAGAACGAACGTGTTATATTAAAGGCTAGAAGGATTTAAAGTATTAATACACATGTTACAGAAAAATAATCTTGATTGAAATAATTCTTATCAACCAACACAGATCGGACAGCCTAATGCTTTCACCATCAAAGCGGGTAGGTATTCCACTTCTACACAAATTCATAATATCTAATTATTGTAAGAAGCATACAGAACTTAATTTTTACATGTCATAGGAAGAGACAGTCAAGCCCCAATTACATATTATATCGTTTGTAAACATGATTATACTACGTTACTATATTATTATTGTCTTTAAATAAGGTAAACTTAAACTTGGGGAAACTGAGGAAAAAGAGCAAATCAAGCAAGTTGAGAGCATCGTCATTCACCCTAAGTAATTAATTGTAAAAATTAAGTGATTCTAATTTCTAATTGAGAAAATTTAATGTAACTTGTGTTTGAAAAATAATGTATAAATGGAAATTATCCATAGTTATCAAAGTGCTTCTGATTTTTCAAATGATATCGCCATCATGAAGACAACCACTTCATTTATTTACGGCTATGCAGTCGCTCCTATTCCAATGGCCCCTGCTGATCACACTGCCGTTGGAGCTGCCACGATTACCGGTTGGGGAACAACTGCAGAAGAAGGAGAGTATCCCGAAAGTCTTCAAAAGGTCGAGGTTGATATTGTGACTGATGCCGCATGTAGAGCAGTTTTTGGAGATACAGTTGAAGACAATATGATGTGTGCTGTTCGTGCCGGAGGTAAATAGTTGACCAACCTAAACGATAATATAATTGTATTAGAGCGTTCAAAAATTTTGGTCTTACCGAGATTAACATTAACCTCATATTATTTGTATAATAACTTAGCTGATTCCTGTACTGGAGATTCTGGTAAGTATCAGTTTTATTATTGTATAGTAAGTAGTAGTAGTTAAATACATCAGAAACATAGCATTTGCTTAATCACCATATGCAATCACAGGATGTGAAGTGCACCTTACATCCTATTAACCCAATGTACGATGCAACAATTTATCTCACGATTAATCCACTAGTTTTCACTAGTAATATTTTTTAAGTAATATTGTCTATCTTTGTATTTACTATTGGTATTTAGTCATATCATTTAACAGGTTCTCGTAAACTGAAAGTTAGAAAAAATGAAAATGGGTAAAATATTGAAATTTCGTGCTTCAGCAGAGATATTAACATTAACCGCAAACTTTGCTTAGTTACTTATAAGATTCACATCGCTATTTAATATGGTTGATGTAAAATAGTTAAAATAGTGATACATATACCTATAGAAAGTCCTAAAATCAATAATATGGTTCCTAAAAAGTTACTAACTATAAACCGAATGGAGATGCCTAAAGTGGCATACATAGGACAATAATAGAGTAGCAATTTACTAATACTAGTACTTTTGTAAAGTATTGTATAGTGGGTAGCAAATTATTTAATCTAAGCAATTTTTTTACATAAGCACTAATGAAATTAATTTATTGTTTTATGCAGGTGGTCCACTCGTTGCGGTAAGTTTATCTCAATTCATTTTAATAGGCTCTCTATGAAATGTAAGAATTAAATACACATTCCATACAAGAAATCTTATGGTAATATTCCTTAATTGCAACACTTTCAGGTGGATCGTGGGTACAGATATTTAGCTGGAATAACCTCATTTGGTTTTGGATGCGCCCGTCCCGGTAAACGATTTGTTAATCATTTATTACTACACGTTTTCCCATAGTAGACATATATAACATTTTTATACATAATTTTTATTTCAATGCAGGTTACCCTGGAGTATACACTGAAATTGCTCATCATATTGGTTTCATCAACGATAATACAAACGACTAATTATGGGGCCTTTTCATTGTTCAGCCACGTTCCACTGAATTAAGATATGTTTATAAGTGAAATTAGTTAATAAAACAATGAAACACATTCCGTAATGCGTAATATTAACTTTACCGGTGTTCCATCGTATGAAAGTCTTGTCTATTTCTCATATATGTAAGTAAGGTTTACGCATACAAAACAATTTGTAGGTTAACGTTTTATTAAGCTTAATTAATTTGTGCAATACAGTAAAAGGAGATAATTAGGTAGCTACATTTAACAGACAAATATAATCTACATGTATTTTGCAAATGCAGAACCCAGAGCCAATACATGACATGAAAAAGCATATATTACTTTTTTAACGATTTCATCTCAACTCCGCATATGTCATATATCTTACAAGAACTAACTTTGCTATGTAAAAGTACATAAAACATATACATAAACTTATTGGGTGTGCAAATAAAAAATGAACTATTACACCTATAGTACAATATCATTTTACCATAATGTTTGTTGAACTCTTTCTTTAAAAAAAAACAGAGCAGAATTTGGCAACTTTCTTTAATACATTTTGTAGGTAACTTGACGCATACCAATGCGTCAAGTTTTAATACATGTGTGACGTGACATATCACTTATGCTATGCAATGCGCCCATTTTTATACAATCTTGCGCTTAAATATTTTGCATGTGATTACAAAAATTGTTATACTGCACATATATTCTTTATTGCATATCAGTGAATATTTATATAATGTTCTGTTTATTCCACACTCGTGGTTTACTACAAAAAAAAGATAATGTTTAGTTACAGTAGTGAAGATAATCATTAGTCAAGTTATGTATTTACCACTAAATAAGTAACTAGAACCTCAGGATTCTAAAAAGGGTTCCCTCCGGTGTATGTATGCTATTTTAAGTTTGTAAAGCCGAATAGGCCTTATCCATAATTTCACTATGTATTGTACATATCAATCATCTGCATTTAACTTGACTATGACAGTGACAGAAGTGACAGAGAGATAAGGTTACATAATTACTCGAAAATTACATAATCTTCTCTATCTACTACTTAAAAACTCAACAAATAATTTAATCAAATGTGTCCCAGTAGCCTGAATAAACTTAGTTTAACACGACGTGTCTTTTCAGCACTTAATCATACCGATTATACTCATACTACCAGAAACATGATTAAGGTCGCTCTCGTTTTAGCCCTTGTGGCTGCATCCACTGGTAATTTTTAAACATTCAGCCTCAATTTTGGAATTATTAATTCATTACATAGAATGCGATGTATCGAAATATTTATTTCAACAAACCTAGGTATTTCAAAGTTTTATTTAATTCATTTCAGCATTGCCCCGTTTAAAGTTGGGGCGTGGAGCTCCACATAGAATTGTCGGTGGTGCTGATGCTGAAAGGAACGAATTTGTAAGTGTGCTAATTATAAGCGACTTTGTAATCGAATTATAATTGTGTGAAAATTATAATGAAATTTTAAGTAGACATGAATTGTTATTATATTTACTTTTAAACATTTAATTTTCAGCCTTATACTGTTTCTGTACAATACCTTGGGTCCCATCTTTGTGGCGGCTGTGAGTACTTACCATAATTATTGCTATTAGTTGCCTTTATTATTCAAGTGATTATAATTTTTTGTGACTAATTATTTTTGTAGCAATCATCAGAAGCAACTACATCGTGACAGCGGCTCAATGTGCAGATAAGTACACTTTTTATACTTTCATAACACAAATAAATGACAAAATATTAAATACATACAGAAGCAAAAAATAAAAATCTTGGTTATAATTTAAAAATCCTTTGTATCAACCAATACAGATTGGACCAGCTAATTCTTTCACCATCAAAGCAGGTTAGTTAACATTCCTTTCCACTATGCAATGACTATTTTATTCTTGCTTCTATTTAATTAAAATCTGTGAAAAAACACATTTAGTTAACTACTATCTCTATTAATTGCATTTCACTGTTAATAGCTGCTAAACGAATAGCATACTAATGAATTTATTATTTTAAAATCAGGTAAACACAACCTTGGGGAAACTGAGAACACAGAGCAAGTCCGCCAAGTGGACAGCCTCACTATCCATCCTAGGTAAAAAAATATTAAAGAAGTAATAAATTAATTAAGAAAATCTCTTCTAATATTAATTGCACAATTTAATTAGTGAAACTATAATATTTACAGTTATCAAACTCCAACGGAATTTTCCAACGATATCGCCGTTATGAAAACAACCGAGGCATTTATGTTCAACTCTGCAGTTTCTCCTATTCCAATGGCCCCTGCCAATCACACTGCCATGGGTCCTGCCTCAATTACCGGTTGGGGAACAACTGAAGAAGAAGGAGAGTACCCCGAAGTTCTCCAAAAGGTTACTGTTGATATTGTGACTGATGCCGTATGCAGAGAAGCTTTCGGAGGAAGCACAATTGAAGACAATATGATTTGTGCCGGTAGTCCAGGAGGTAATTAAATAATTAAATCTACTTTAAATTAAAAATATTATCCAGTTTTGGATCAAAACTAATCATTATGTATTTGTATTTCATATTTAGCTGATTCTTGCACTGGAGATTCTGGTAAGCATAAAAACGTTTACATTATAATATTATTACTTTTATTTGAAAGCATAAATTATAATACTATTTTGTTCATTATGACCAATTAATCTGATGTTGTATAAGTATTAACTGTTAATTACAATATTTTTTTCTCTATAGGTGGTCCACTCACTGCGGTAAGCTGATAAATCTTGTTGTAAAGAATTAGCAGGAAATCTATTGCCAGGAGATTATAAGATAAATATCATTTTGTCGTTGGATTAAATATAATTGTGATAATAACTTTTAATGCCAACATTTTCAGATGGATCGTGGATACAGATATTTGGCTGGAGTAACTTCATTTGGTTTTGGATGCGCTCGTCCAGGTAAACTTGAGATCAAAGGTTGTTAAAAAGCTAATTAACTTGGTATGATATAAATACCTTTTGTTTCTGTATAGGTTACCCCGGAGTCTACACTGAAATTGCTCAACATACCGACTTCATCCAAGAAAGTACAATAATCAGTTAGATTTACTAATTTTTGTGCTTGTTATAGTTGTGGTATATGCATAATAAAATTATGACAATAAAATCGTCACTACATTACATTTGGGGTCTAATAACTCATGGCATCATTAAAATCATAAATAATTTGTTGGTTATCACCTTTCAAATGAGTGCATGCTTATTTTACGTTATTAATATGGTTCATTCTTTAAGCATTATTCAAAAATATGCATGCCAAGCCGCAATTGTATCATTAACCACATTTATTATTATTTATTTGTGAAATGAAAACATTTAAATATATTTTGCAATTTGGGTAGCAGCAGGTACTTTTATTTATATTAAAGCAGCAAAAACAATACAATTAATGCATATTAAGGCCATTAAGCTCAATTATTATAGAAATATACTGTGATTTAACAAAATAGCTCACATGAAAATATAAAGTATTTCTTCAGTTAGCCTATATTATATCTGTAGGCCTTAGATTTTTAGCTCGTGGGATCCAAAAATATGTACTAGTACATAGAGATATAATTTAAGCCCAAGTAAGTATAATATATGGTTAACCTCTATAATACGCACATATAGTATGTAGTCAAATACCACAGCTCTCCTAAACATTAATGCCGATACTACAAAGTTATTGAATGTTATTAGGGGTAACTTATTGTACTTTTACTAGTGTATACTGATAGTGTTATTTAGCCGAAATGTTAGCTTCATTATTGATTCTCTATGCATTAAATATTTCAAAGGTGAGGACGGACACGGCGACAGCACCAGTGAATTTGACTTTTCGTACAGAAAAGTCCTCTTCCTCATTTAGACGGTGTTGCAGGTATTTATAATGGCTCAATTTACCGGAGTTGTTGACGTAAATCTGAAATGAAATATTTATTATTTGCTTTATTTAAAATAAATGGAAATATTAAGTAAACTAATATAATATGAATACACTAGGTAAATATTTTTCAAACAGATCGCAATTGACGTTTGTTAGTTTATTGAAGTCGTTTTCTGTAGCTACTAACCTGGTATAGCTCTTTGTGAGTGGAGACGACTATAGAGAACTCTCCACGTTGTTTCACTAACACGGGGCTTACATTGGTTGTCCAGCCTTCGTAATTTTTCGATTTTGTCTGGCTGCTGACTATAATTCGAGCAAGATTCGCTTGATCTCCAACCTCTTCCACTTCAATTTTTAGTAGAATAAGCTTCTCCACGCAAATTAAGACAGCAAATCTGTTGCATAATATAATTGTATTTAAGGCTTACCTATTTGTGTTTTATGAAATTCTTATTTAAGGAAAATGTTATGAGTAAAGGATTACGATCCACTATGATAGCCAGCAATGCTAAGAATATATTCCTTTTGTCCGAGAGGCATAATTGCAGTTGCTGGATGGACTGGATCCCTTTCCTTTTAATAAAAAATAATATGAATACTCTGTTCCTTTAAATCCTTATTTTTCATCAACATCAACATTAAAGTATATGAATTATGAATAAATAAAAGTTTGATATTACCGTCTCAATGAGAAGTAAGAGACAAGTTGTGTCATATTGAAATTTTTTCTCCAGCTCTGTATCCTATAATTAAGAATGATGAAAAGTAATTACCTACAATGTAAAGTAATTGCTATTTGGTATTTTATTTTTTATATTACATTATTAGGCTTACTTTATTTGTTATTTTGCCAGTTTTATTTTGACATAGTTCAGTGAAATTCTGATAACAACTGTTGTTAAATTGAAGAAAAGGGAACTTTACTTTTTGCCTTAAACTGCAACCCTATAAATAGGAACAGATAAATATTTAAATAATTATGGAATATTTCTTTTTTTTGAATAATACTTTCATTAATTCCCTAATCAACTACAAATTACATATAAATACATACTTATAATATTTGGAGTTCTAAATAATTAAATTTATATTATTATGTAATATTACCGTATTTGCTGACTGCAAGACTGGCCTTGAACTGTTGTTTTTCTTATAATGTTTCCAGTGGGCACTGTATTTCTTCTTTTTAGACTCTTCGTCGTCATTTGAAATATTTTTGTTTGGCTTAATTTTACCATTTTCTCCTAATTTGCTGTTACCTTCTTTACCCTTCGGGTTCTTCTCATGCCTTACATGTTCTTCACTGGAACTGGAATCCGATTCTTTTGATTTCTTGCCATCTTTCTCATGAGAATTGTGTTTGCCTTGTTTTGGGTCTTTGGGAAGTTTGTCGAAAACGCTTTTTCGTTCATCATGCTTTTCATTTCCCTTCTTTTTCGAGTTGTCATTGCTTTCTCCTTTTTTGGGATGTTTTTCTGTCTTTTCAATTGAAGTGTGTTCTAGGGCGTCGTTTTCTTTACTGCTGATATCATAATCTGAATTGCTCTTATCATAAGTTTTCCCTTTATTCCGTTTACCTCCCCTCTTTTCATTATTTTCTGGGTGCTCTTTCTCTGTGCCGTTCGGGTGATTAAGAGTTTCATTGTCTACACCCTTACCTTTGAGAATAATAAATTATTATACTGGCTTAAATTAAATGTATACCTATATGAGCTAATTATAAGTAAAATTCGGTTGAGCAAGGGATCATATTTTATGAATTTGTAAGTTGAGCTTTAAAGTTTTGGGCTTGATAGTGCGCTTAAGCGATTCGCTGTGATAATATATGTATAGGGATATTAGTAGAAGTCCCCTTTATTTAGCTGAATTGTTTTATTATGGGTCTGAATGTTGACATAATTTGTTTGACAATTAAGTTCCACCAATTACCTCTTTTCGGTTTCTTGTAGGTGTTCTGTGGCTCATCCGGTTCATTTCTATTTTGGAATTTGTCTTCACCTTTATTCTTGCTTCCATCAAGCTTTTCGTTCGTATTCTTGTCATCGTTGGATGCATTCGTTTTAGAGCCTCCGGGTGGCTTTTTATCTGTTTCTGTATTCACTTTCGCTTTATCCTCATTCTTAGCAGATCCATCATTTAAACCATTTTCGTTTTTGTTATTGGGGAATCCATCTTTATCCTTGTCGCCATTTTCATTTTCTTGGGACTTACTCGGTTTGTCATTGTCGGTTGAACCTCCTGAAGTGGCTGGTGGATGACCATCACTTGGTGTTAACCCCTTTTCAGGATTATTTATTGCATCTGAAGCATTTTTAGCATTGGTATCTGTATTTCGATCGTTTTCCTTTGTTTTGCCCTGTTCAGATGCTTCTGAATTAGGAGTTAGGTAATGCTTCGAGGTATCATCTGCATTTCCGTTTCCCGATTTTGGGGTTTCCGGTGATTTCGCAATGCTCTGTTCAGTTGGATCATTATGATTCTTGCTAAAGTCATCAAAATTTTGGTTACTTTTTCCCTTCCGTGTGGAATTTTTGGTTTGCTCTTTATCGTTTATTTTGTTGGAGCTATCCAACTCTTTATCGCCTTTTGACGAAGTTCCTTTTTCAGAATTGTTTACTGTGTTGCCATTATTGTAACTGCCTTCGCCGCTTGAGTTTTTGGGCGTTTCGTCCCCGCTGTGCCTTTTATTTTTTGTCTGATTACCGTGATTAGTTTGAATACCTCTTCCATTTTGACCGGCAATATTGCCAGCAGGTACCAACTCCCCATCTGGGGTTGGTTTTGCTGCAGATTTTTGTCCATCACTTTGCGGGGATCTTGTTTCATTATTTGACGGTTTTCCATTATAATTTTCTGTATCATCCCTTTTTTGATCTTCTACTTTGGGAACTTCTGATGGTAATACAGCATTTTCGCTCACAACGTAGTAATTCTCACTGCTTCGTACAGTTACCGAAATAGGGATTGATGTAGGAATATTAGATGGCATATTTGTTCCAATTGGGAAAGGAGTTGATGAATCATCATCAGTGTGCTGATATTTTTCACCCCCAGAAGGTGGATTTTTATTATTTTTGTCATTTTGCCATTGTTGATGTGAATTAGGCTTTTCAATTTTATCTGTATTTTTATTTTTCCCTTGCGAGTCGTCATTTGTGTCAACATTTTTGGTTTCATTATTATGACCCTCGTCTAGATAAGATGTTTTTGTTGGTAATGGACCTGCATTCTTCGACTTATCATTTTCAATAAGTTTTGTTTTCGCTTCAATATGAGATTTGGTAGCTTCTTGTGGCTTTAATGTTGCTATTTTCGGTGGGAAAGTAGTAGAAGGTCGCATGTCGTTATGAGCTACTGGAATATTCCAACCCGGGCTGGGGGACATAGTTGTCCTCGTCGTACTTTCTGGTGCACGGGTCAAGTAAGGTACAGTAGGTGTAGTAGTAGAGACCCTGGCACCTTTGTCAACGTTCGGGGAAATAGAGGTAGTAAAGTAGGAAGGAATTTGTTTATCCTTCTGGGGCTTCTCAGTAGACTTCGACGCCGACTTTACCATGTCCGCCAATTTTGCTTCCTCGTTTTTGCATTTTTGGTACGCTGAGCCTAATGATATAAGTTCCTCTTTGTACTTTCCAGCCTATACACATACATACAGTTATTTTTTAACTTTACATATTTAAAAGTCTATACTTGAATTTTTAATTGATTCAATTGGGTAGTTTGTACTTATATGCATAATATGTAACGATGCATTATTAAATTACCTCCTTTTCCAAATCTCGAATTCTCTGCGTAAGGTTCCCAAACTGCAACTCCATATACTCTTTGAAGGAATTGTGGTTATTATCATTGCTTGTACTGCAAATAAATATAAATACTTTGCAATAAAAGTATATATAAATCATTTCTCACAATAATTTCAATTGTCTACTTTTATAAAAATTGGTAACTGATGGCTTACTCACCAGACCACCAATAATAAAGATTTTACTGTATACCTCGAGTAATACTGCTTAAGTTGGTAATTGGTCTTAATACAAGAGAAAGTTACGACATAAAAATAAATTTCATTTGAATTATTTTAGTAAAATGTAATTACATTTGCACAAAATAATATCCAGCTCTTATGAAATATATTAAAATTCCTGGATCTGGTTATAATAATACATATATAATATTATTATTAGGTTATATAATAATTTGCTTCTTTTTATACAATTTGCTTAAAATGTTTTGACCATTATTTTGTACATAATTACGTACTTATAATTTACCTTACTATTAATATCAAAAAACATAAACGTTTCAGTTTGTATGCTTTTAATTGATATAAAATTGTATGTACACAGAATTGTATGTTACTTACCTGTTGGTAAATAAGGGTGAGCTTAACTCGCTTGCGTATTTTGGAGCCACCGTTGTTGTAGAGAAAAGATTTTCTTCAGTATTCAAATCGTATTTTCTATATCTTACATATACTAAGACAATCATCACAAGGATCACAATAAGAAGGCAAGCAAGCAGAATTATCATTGCGTTTCTCTTCTTATGAGATTCACGTGGAGGTGGAGCAGGGGACATCGGTTTGTAAGGGGGAGGAGTTGACTCATCGTTGTCTTTGGTATTGTACCAAAATTCTCGCATGTTGTCCTGAATGGAGTAGAAGGGCCGAAATATATTAGGAGACAGCCAAGTGTCAGGTAATGGGGCACTTGGTACTGTTTGCAATGGCGCTCCCGGGGCCATCATTGTTTCTGGTGTCCAGCATTCCTTCAAATTTGTAGTGGGATGAGGAAATCTGATCTGATGTAATTTTGAGTCAGGAGGGTAGCTTAATTGTTGCAGCTGGGTATTCAGATCCATCATCATCTGCATTTTATCCATTTTGCTGCTCGACATGATTGGGCCGTTCTACTTGCCAAATCTGCTTTGTGCACTATGTAAATCAAAAATATCGGTAAGTTTCCCACATAAAAGTACAAAAGCTTAAGTGAGAATTGTAGCATGTTTTGATACTTTTTAATTTATCTACAAGTATTGTTTTACAATGTATTTATCTAAGAAAATATAAAGTTACCTTGTTGTTACCTATGAAGATATGGAGAGTAAGATATTTAAAAATAATCTAAGTAGGACTTTACATGATATAATGTAGAGATGCTCCTGCTCCTTCAATATGTAATATGTATTTAACACCCCGCCTGCTGAGCTGTAAGCTGAGCTAAGATGGTTGCAAGAAATTAAATATCTCACCAAATTTATATTTAATATAGTACAAGTAGAAAATATTGTTGAATACTTAAAATGACTTTTTTGCCCTTTAAAATATCAACTAATAGGAACTTACGTACAATAAAGATAGTAATATTAGTGGTTTATGCCATTATACACTGCAAGGTTAAGTTCGACGCTCGGTTGGATATGGAGGAGTGTTGCTTATGAATATTTTATGGAGAAATCGGTAGTTTATGGGTAGCAGGATGAACCTATACACTATACACGCAACAGATCCAATCGATCAATTTCTATAAGTATTCTATTGTTCGGAACTTTAGGTATTTTCTGTGGAAAATATACATAACCAGACACATCCTGTCCATTTATGTTGTCAATTCTACGACGCAGACTACAGTAAAGCCTTTCCTAATACCCGAACATTTAAATATTCCTTTTCCTTTATTATTTAAAAAGTATCAGCTAATATAAATGTCCGAATCTTAATCTCATGACTCATAACATAACTGTATGTTTTAATGTACTAGGGAATAATAATTAATGTTAAATTCATTTATCCCTAAATGGAATAACAACCGATAATGAGAAAATTGTTCATAAAGTAGTTTGAGAATTTTCTAATTTTTCAGGTAATCTAATTAACGCTTAATAAGTAGTACATTCTGACTAATTTTAATTAGGTCAAAATTAGATTTGCGTATTGAGAAACTTTTCTGTTGTTGATGACCATTCCAAAATGTTCTACTTTTAGCTTTTCGCTTAAGCAGCAGAGACAAGACCTACAGATAGCATAGTTCGGTAACCAAGCTCAGGCATTAAAGTTATTACAAGCAGGCTAAAATTCCATAAGCATAGATCGATTATTTTCGGCCACTCTTATAAATATTTTATAGTGACCACTCACTTACCCGAACTTCCCAGCATGAAGTATAAAATTTTCAATCGCCACAAATGGTGTTTGCTTGGATTACTTACGTCAAACGAATAAAATAATTTGTTTGGGCGTTGTACTTCGAATTCTTGCAAACAATAACTAAACCTTTCCAACACGCCAACATGTGCTAATATGCAATAGAACAATGCAAATCAATAACGTACCCGGAAAATAGTAGCTTTTAATTTAGCATGCCAGATTTAAAAAAGTATTTCAAACTCGATTTCAAATGTATCTCATATAATAAATGAAAAATATTAGTGGGGAAAATATATTTATTCATGTACACTGAATTCAAAATAATATTTGTACAGGGCTAGCCAAAAAGATGTCCCCGTGGTCTAGGTCATCTAGCTCCTAAACTAAAACTCCGATAAAAATGAG